>SWEM01000306.1:0-36745 GCA_019593585.1 Nitzschia palea | reverse complement strand
TGGAGAAGGACATGATTCGTCTTAGCTCCAAGATGGAGAAGGACAAGAGCGACCTCAAGATGGACATCGCCCAGCTTAGCCCCAAGATGGAGAGGGACAAGAGTGACCTCAAGTCGCACATCGCCCAGGTTAGCACCAAGATGGAGAAGGACATGATTCTCCTTAGGACCGATGTGAAGATGGAAATCGCTCAGCTGAGTTCTGAAGTGAAGGAAGTCAAGGTGGAAATCAAAAGCCAAGGAGAAAGGATGAAAAATTGGACCAATACTCAGAAATTTGAGTTGGACAAGTTGAAACAGGTGATGGAGCAAGAGAAAAGTCACAAGAATAATGATGATGCAAATAAAATACGGAATCAGCCTAAATAGTTACCGGCGAAGAGATACGTACCCTGATCAATTATTTCGCATTCGTGTTATATTCATTTGTTGTACAAGTTCGATGGAGATGCAGTTGTCCTGCTGATGTTTCGTACTAAGTAGTTGACTGTGTTGTCTGTCAAACCGAACTGGAAAGACACAGCCACGCAGAACTACCCTGCTACGTGTTGCTGTTCTACACGTTTTCCGCGAGGCTTGCGTTGCCTTGGTGCTGCACCGTGATTCGCAAGCGTCAAATCAACTGTTGTCTGACAACAACAACAACAACAACAACAACAACAACAACAACCACAACTCTATGAATGATGAAAATTCGACATTTTCCAAGGCCCATTTTGTCAAGAAGCAAGCAGCGACTCGTACTACATAAACGAACAGTTTCAGATTCAGCCGCATGTCCTCATCGGAGTCGTGACCTTTGATCCAGATGGCAGCTTCCAAGGACCCGGCTACCCGACAAACTCAAGGATGCTTCGGCAAAACGAGAGTCTCGCTCGACGAAAACCCCACGAACCGAAATGGATCCTTCGGGAGAACGGAGAGATTCATCAGAAGAAGCATTGGTATCATCATCACCTACAGGGAATGCTTTGATTTCGAACTGCCCTGAAAACGATGATGTGCCCTTTCATCCCTGGATAGGACCAAACACAAGGGAAACAATTGAATTCATCCAGGCCCCTCTTGCTTCACACTTGATTCCTCGCAGATATATTAGCGGAGGGCCTGCGACCCCCAAGTTTCGAGTCACCAGAGGGGATTGACTTGGATTCGTCCTACAACGGAGAAGCAACAACTTTCCATCCAACCAAGAAATGCTACATTCCCCCGGGTGCGGATTCGGCCAATATTTACGCAGGTTCTCCCATTATTGTTCAGAAAGACCCCGAGATATTATTGGAAAACGAACAAGTCGGCCCTTCCAAAGTCTTTGGCTCAAAACCACACAAGACGACCGGTCCAAAGTGATACGTGTACTTGTATTAGCGACTCGGTCCAACTCTGTTTGCAGCGCTAACTGTAAATGGTGTTGGTTGTTGGTTTGTCATCCATTGATGGCAAAGCACTGGTGTGGATGAACAAATGAAGGGAACGTGCTGACATCACAACGAACACACGACTGATTGATGAATGAAATAGCCGGATTGATTGGTCGATGGAGGATTCCATGGACTGCTCCTACGTCAGCAAACGTCAGCATAGGATTACTTTGACCTGACGTGGTTGAAGTTTTAACCATCATCCAGTGACGAGATCCCATCTTATCCGGCGTTGGAGGATGCTACAGCTGGAAGAGGACAAGATTCCTTGCGGTGCACAGTTGGATGTATATGCAACACAGTGTGATGTTCGGTATCTTCTTTGCGGGCCAGTAAACCAAACTGATAAGAAGACATCCCTTGGTCTTGAGAGAGCATCCAAACACCTTTTTGCAATCTACACTATACAAAATCAAAAAGAAGGAAAAATGAAATTCACAACCTCGACCCTACTTGCCTTGGCCTCAGCCGCTCCCTTTGGAACAGTAGCCTTTCAACCGGCTCCCCTCCGAACGCAATCGCCAATTACGGCCCTTCACAGTACCACGGAAACGCAAGAACAATCTTCCGGAATGAGCAAGAAAAAGGAAGATCGTCTCTCGTTTATGAAATCGGACCAATTCCATCGTCGTGGATTCAAGGAAGTACGAGACCAAGTCGAATCGGCGATTCAAGAACAGTTTCAATCTCCCCTAGTCAATAATATGAAGGCATCCAATTATTTGATTGAGAAGGATGGCGTCAAAGTTTATCTAGCCAAGGTACGTCTTGTTTTTGGGTGAGGAATACGATTCCTTGTTCCCCCTTTACGGGTTGCTAACGGATTTTCTCTTTGTTGTTAGGACTTTGGATTCTGTTGGGGAGTGGAACGAAGTATCGCCTTGGCCTACGAAGCCGTCGAACATTATCCTGATCGAAAACTACACATTACCAATGAATTGATTCACAATCCAGAAGTCAATGATCGACTGACCGAGATGAATGTCAATTTGATTGAAAAGTTGGGGAGGGGAAGAAGGATTTTTCCACCATTCAGGATGGAGATGTGGTCATTCTCCCGGCATTTGGTGCATCGTATGAAGAAATGGAATTTTTGGATAAGAAGGTACGTCTCCATGGTGTAGGGAAATCATTCATTCATTCTTTCATTTTGATAGAGTGATGGTTCTCACCCGTTGCCATACGGTACAATTCCATTGACTTTTTGTCAAAGAATGTAGAAGTGGTTGATACAACCTGTCCCTGGGTCAGTAAAGTGTGGAATACTGTCGACATGCATCAACGCAAAGGCTTGACATCGATTATTCATGGCAAATACAACCACGAGGAAACCATCGCTACCGCTAGCTTTTGCGAGGAATACATTTGTGTCAAGAACATGAAGGAGGCTGAAATGGTTGCCGACTACATTGTGAATGGAGGAGATCGAGACGCATTCCTCAAGTATTTTGAAAATGCGATATCCAAGGGATTTGATCCCGATGTTCATCTACAAAAGATTGGTTTGGCCAACCAAACAACCATGTACAAGAAGGAAACCAAGGCGATTGGACAACTTTTGCAAAAAGCCATGATGAAGAAATTTGGTCCGGCCGAGGTCAATAAGCACTATGCGGAATTTGACACTATCTGTGATGCCACACAGGTACGTAGAAACGAGAGAGAATGACTTGTGCTCGCGCGGAACCTTCAATACCTTTCATGGCCCCTTACACTTGACGTCGGCTCACTTTTATTTTTATGGATCCATTAGGAACGACAAGATGCTGTGTCGGAATTGGTTGACAATGCCCAAGAATACGGACTTGACTTTATTTTGGTCATTGGAGGTTTTGACTCTTCCAATACGGCCCACTTGTTGGAGATCCCTCATAATGCAGGTATTCGCAGTTTCCACATCAATCGAGCTGATTGCATCCGTGCCGACAATACCATTACCCATAGAACAGTTGATGGAGAACTTGTAACAGAGCCTTTTCTGTTGGATCTAAAGAAGGACGTTGTGATGGGAGTAACCTCGGGTGCCTCGACGCCGGATGCTGCTGTGCAAGACTCACTGAGTCAGATCTTTTTGCTCAAGAAACTCCACAGTGAGGCAGCATGAGCTGAGCAAGTCGTCTTCCAACGAAGGAGATCAAGTAGAATTATTTACACAAGTCAATAGTCTATCATTCCTGTATTCTCTCTCTTTAAAAAGTTTTACAAGGTAAATGAGTTGACGTATTCCCATAGTCTACCTGGTACATGGTACCCTGACAGTGAACTTGTAAAATAGATAGGGGTGCATACGACTACATGGATTGCGACTAGATCGACTGCGAATAACCTGCTATTGCAACAGAAGATCAGAACTCATAGGGTTCTGGGATGTCAATCAAATGGCTTCCCCGGATGAATAGATTCTTCCCTCTTGAAAAAAGAAATGGTTAGCTGACTGTGAGCTAAGAATTTTTGTTTCAACAACGCATTAGAACAATGATATCGTCTTGGGGATACATTCATTAGTTTGATTATAAAGTACCTAATAGTCAAGATCAGAAGGGTGCTTAGCGGATATTGTATGAACAAGGAGTCCGACAAGCCAGCAGTCGCCTGTCCCAAACATGCTATGTAGAATGTACATGAGATTGAGAGATAGAGTGGTAGTAAGATGATAATTGTCCTCATGATGGTTGTTATGATGGATTGAATTGTGTGGCCGTATAAAGATATCTACTACGTGTATATGTCTACTCCTAGTTGGTTCTTGGGGCAATCATTCTTATCCATGGGGGCTTTGCCCTCGTAGTGCCTCGTAGAGGAAGGCTCAATCATCTATGGTTACCGCATGGAGTAACTAGTAGCAGCAACCTCCTGATAGACATTCACTTTCCATGCTGGGAGTTGTGGACCGTGAAGAATCACAGTGACACGTGGTGGGAGCAGGAGGAGCAGCAGACCTAGGATGGTTGGCTTCTTGCTGGACAACTCGTTGTCGCTTGCGCATGGCAAATGGAAAGGTTGGTTGAATACTAGAGACAGGGGGAAGGTCGACAAAAATTTCTGGTGGACAATCGGGATGATGGACTGCAACATAGTCATGTATCGCTTGTAGTGCAGCAACTTGGACACACCCTGCAGAACACCGACGAGAAATCTCTGCTACTTTCTCTTGACTCAGACCCTTGCGACATGCACTGCGAATGCATTGTATTGTCAATTTGCGATGGTAATGTTTCTTGTTCTTCGACTCACCACAGAATGACTCTTCTGAACTCCGCGTCGCTTTTTGTTCCAATGGACTGTTCATGTTCTTCTTGTCGAGTGCATGGTTCGTTGCTTCTTGTTCTTGTTCACCCCGCATGACAGTCAGATCGTGCAAACTATACCATAGGTTTTTACAATCTTCGTCAGACAACAAAAGGGGATTTTCAACAACGATGATGGGTTTTTCAGAGAATCGAACACTTTTGGTGCAGAAGGCGCCAGTTGAACTCGTGGATGATGATGATTGCTGCTGGTTGGCCAACATGATGTTATCAACAGACATGGTTGGGATCATCTCTTGTTGTTTGTATGAGCGGACGGCGAAAGAGGTCATTTGTTGCACAGGCAGTTTCTTTATGATCTTGTGAAAATGTAGCCTTTTCGAATCACGCTTCTGAGAGAAAATATCCGGCACACGCAACGAACAACGTGAAAAGAATTCTGATGCAAGGTTGTTCCAGTAAACAAAACCACTATGGACTTTGGATAGAAGAAAATATATCGATCGAAATCCCACCTTCTCCACTAGTTACAGTTCAAATGAATAGCCCCATCTATCGACTGACGTGCCATTAATTAATGGGTCGTTCACGCATGAGAATACCCGGTCAGACGCTCCTTAAGAAATGCCTCATTCGTGTCCCAATGGTGTCATAGTAAACAGAACTCCAGGGGCTATTCAGTCCCATCGACACCGTAGTGTGACAAGCATCGTCGCTTATCCATTTATGGTGATGGCGGATATCGACCACGTTGAAGTAGATCCATGTGAGTATCGCCCCACCAGTTTCGCCTTCCTAATCCCAAACACCGCAAGACTCATTATATTCCTCAAGTGACGACGGATTGACTTGCCATGTGCAATCCCAAATGATGTAACTCACACCATAGATACTGCTGGAGACACTTGTACGCTTGTCATGGACGATTGGTGAACGTCGAAAATTTTCAAACTGACCCGTGAAAGACGATGAATCCGCGTGGAAGGCGCACTCTATTTCTATGCGTGGTCGTCAAGGTATTGACTGTGTTTTGTATTGTTAGTATCGAGGCCAAAGAAGGTAGCCTCATCTCCAAAGATTCCTCCAAGCATCTGCCGTTTCCTGGCAAGAAGCAAAGTTGTCGATCACTTTTGGAATCAACTGGATGGAGACAGCGATTATGGCGGCAATGGAACAAACGTCACCGTCAACCAATATTAGCCTATCGAATGGCAATTGTATCAACATTATCTTACTGGGAATATAGCAAGCGACCTTTACCTGAGGGGATAACTGGGTTCTCGCTTTCGCTGGATGAGTCCAAAGGCCATTTATTAAATGGGTCAAGCCGATTGTATTCTGCAGCCATGAAAATACCAGAGATGATTGATAAAGCCAGGCTAAGTTCCTCCGCTGAAGCATTGCTAGTGCGAACTTGCTCCAATATGGCTGGCAACGCATCGAAGAATTTAAAATGTAACGAGTTTTCGACTTATTCGGCCTTTGATGCGACATCTGCAAGCTACCAAACGACACGTCGCAAAAAACAACATTCTTCCCCCAAGCGCATAACCTTTCAATATTATCTTTTTGATTGGCATGAAAAAGGTGTAGCGGGAGTTCGATTTCATGATACTGATGTTTTAGTATCGACCATGGGAGATGGGTCGTTAGTGATTGCCTTTGCAGGGACTGCTTCTGCTGCCGATGCTGTGACGAATCTTCAGACCTTTGAACCAACCAATCATTCTGGCTTTTATCCCAAGGTTCAAGGGTCCTTACATCGTGGATTCCTGAATGCCTTGACACGAGTGGATCGAGGCTCCATCCTTCGTTTGTGTCCTGATTGTCACAATATTCCATCATATCTTGACAATTTTCAACACCTGTTTGGAAATTGTACGAGGACGTTCGATACGCAAACCATCCCGAATAAGAAAAAGGGGACAACGACAACGAATCCAAGGGAAACCGCGAGTGACTTGGATGGGAACTCGTCCAATCTATACACTAGCAACGATAACAAAGTTTCACAGAAAAGTACTGTCCACGTTGCTGAGTCGATGGAACAATCGACCAATACCAATACGTCGTCGTTTATTTCGATCCAACCAAGACGAAAAAGGGGATGTAAAGTAAGAGGGAAGGGACTTCTTGCAATTCTAGAGGAAATTGCTACTCAAGCGTTACAACAAGGACGAACTGTGCACTTGACTGGACATTCCCTGGGTGGTGGATTGGCGTCACACATGGCATTGGATTTGATCCTCAATTTTCCTAGTGTATCTGTCCGTAAGCTACATTTGTGGACGTTTGGAGCGCCTCAAATTGTAGATTCGTTTTTCTTGACGTCAGCCTTGGCCATGGAACCACGACTTCGGGCCTTTATTACTGGTCGCAATGCTCACCGGTTTGTCACTGTATCGGACAATTGTCTTCCGGATGTGGTGTCCGAGGTGACAAAAAATAGTTTACCATCCCATAAACCCAAAGGCCTACATGGCAAGGTAGCACGAACATTGGGTGGTGTGCATGGCCCTATTGTTCACTTTACCGCAGAGCCACACTACTTGTTAACTCCCGATCAATATCATAATGACACGACAATGGCAAACAATCACTCCAAGCCGACATCAGCCGTGGCAGCTCACGCGACCGCCAATTATTTACAAGGGATATCTCGTGAATCACGGCATCATCCATTACAAACAGACTTGCCCCATGCATTGCGATTGTGGCTTGGAGAAATGAAACAATGATATATTGCACCTTCCTGACAAGCCAATTATTTACAAGGGATATCTCGTGAATCACGGCATCATCCATTACAAACAGACTTGCCCCATGCATTGCGATTGTGGCTTGGAGAAATGAAACAATGATGTATTGCACCTTCCTGACAAGCACATTCATCGCTATTCATCGAATTCTTGTGACTTTTCACACCGGGCTGGTTGGACCGCCTGGGTGTGTATTTGATGTTGTTATGAAGATCAATGAAATCCCACTCTGGCAGTCTCGCTATCAACCCACATTGTCAGTGCAAACATGTTCAACAAGGGACAAGGAGCTACAATATCGAGTGGGCATCCACTCTTCGCGATATTGCACAAAATGAACCTTGGCAAAAACTGAGAACTCATTCTTGTTGGAAGGTGCATGTGATTGCGATGATACGCCACGAATGCCGCCTGAAAACATAGAGTCCAGCCCTTGTTTTACCTCGTACAACCATCGACGCACGGATATGAACACTCTCGATACGATGGAGAAAGTACGTATTTCTGACGATCGACTAATATAACAATCTAGAAATCAATATAGCATCGTATATTTTCAAATGACCCATTATTCTAGTATAGCTTGATGATGAATGAAGACAACCCTGTAAAAATGAGTAGATTTCTTATTTCGGTTTGGGCAAGCATTCCGAATCGAGAATACTTCGAACAAAGAGTTCATCTTGTGGATGCTCCCGATCCCCATCTTCGAAAGTGTAGCTGGAGGCAATGGCCATTTCTGATCCATCATGATTAAAGGCAATGGCCGAGATCGATGTCGGAAAACTTGGAAGAGTTGTCAACTAATAACAGTCCAGGATCGGGTAACACAGGTTGGGATGGCAGATGGACGGTACGGTGTGGCAAAAAGCAAGGTGAGATTCTGTCGACAGGAAAGGTTGTCGACGTGTCATTTATTTTTTTGAAGAAAGCAGTAAAATGGGACTTACCTCTTTTTATTGCCAGCATCCCACAAAACTACCGTTCCATCACATCCTCCCGTGGCAAAGGTATCTGTAAACTTGGGATGAAAGGCGATACAATTGACTGGATAGACGGTATCTCCCACTCGATGGCATTTAAAGGCATATCGTTTCATGGAATTGGTGGGTACTTGCAGTTCTTCCAAAAACTCGACTCCTACCCGTCCTTCCACACTTCCCAAGGCAAAGCCACGTCCATCGGCAAAGAATCGAATGGTTCGTGTTTGAAACTTGAGTGAGGATTCACGGTCCAAGACAATTTCTGGTTTGGGATTATTCATGGTGGTCGTGGCAATATCGATAATGACATTTCTCCTCCCCGATGTGGCCACCACGATTCGATTCCCAGTGGTGATATCCATGGAAAAGGCCTTGCCGGGCAACTCGAGCGTTGCCACGGCCTTGCGCGCCCGAGTGTCCCATAGAGAAAATTGTTTATTCCAACTAGCACTAGCCACTAAATGGGGTGATTCTGGCAACGAGGCCAAACACGAGCAGGCATTCGCGGAAGCAAATCCTCCTTCATGTCGTCCAACCAGTGTCATGGTACTAGTGGAATAGTCCAAAAGTTTTACTGCAACAAGCAAGCAAACAAGGTTGTGCAATCACACATCATACAAAAGAAAAAAGAATGGACAATACATTAGACAATGTTTTACAAAGGAATCAACGATGCCACTCTCTACAGTATAGTTGGCGCAATAGTCTTACCTGACCCATCCATTCCCCCCGTCACCAACGTTGTGGTTCCTACTGGAGCCGCGAGACTAAGCAAGGGACCTGCCTCCATGGCTTGCGTCAAGACACCCGACGGTGATGAAGACGTGTCGTGAATCCGAACGGTTCCATCCCAGCACGTAGCGGCCACATGATTGGGTTGAGTTTGCAAATACACCAAGGATGAAATTCCATCGGCAAAGACAGCCAGTGACTTGGCCTCGGGAAGAGGTTGTGTTGTCATTACTACTCTTGTAAATTACCGGTATCCAAGCCACTGCACCACAAAATAAACTTGGCGAAAGGATAGTTGCACGTCACGCAATTTTACCGGTCAGCGTTTGACGGTGTGCGCCATTGTCGCACAGTCAAATTCAAATTCTCTTCTCGATGGAAATCGGGTTGGTCGCGATAGTGTTTTTAGTTTTTACCAGGTACGACAGGTAGGTACCCCGTGTACCCAGGTACCACCTACAAAGTACCCTACCGAACCGTAACGTAGTCTAGCTCGAATAAAGGTGGTAGTACAGCTACCGTGCATAAACAAATTCTATCCTATAATTTCTTTTAATTCTTTCATAGCCTTCAATGCTGTTTTCGACAATGCCTTGGTTGGGCGTTCGACACCTTCCGAGGAGTTGTTGCTGTTATTATTATTGAGTGCTTCGTCGTCATCATCATCGTCACTGTTGACGTATGCTGCATCCTTGGGAGGTCCACCTGCTGCTGCAAATAATTGCAAGACGCGATCATTACCAGAACTAGCTTTGGTAGCAGCAGCAGCCTTGTTTCGTAGAATACGAGGATTCACTCCATGAGAACTGGCACTACCGAGACCATTCCTGTCGAGCATGCGATTGGATCGAGGATGGTTACCATGAGCACTAGCGGCAGAAAGACTGTTTTTGTCATCGACACGACGGGTTGGACCAGGAACCGCCACAATAGGAGCAGTAGCAGTAGCAACCTCTTGGGAAGCAGTACTAGCTTGTCGTGGGATGGTGCCGCCTAGTTCATCCAAAAACGACATGCTGGCCGTTCGTGCCAACATCGCTCGGCTCGGCGCGGCAGGGCGTGCCTGTGGCATGGTAGCTTGCTCCATGGCCGCTTTTTGATTCGCAGCCTCTAATCTACTAGCCATGCGTCCACCACGTGATCGTGCCTGATGATCACTCTTGCTGGACAAGGGGTCCCGCCGCATTCGATTGGCTCGAAGGGCCCGGTTGGTTGCTCCGATGGATCCCTTTTGCTGAAACTCATTATTTGTTGTATTGTCGACTTCGTCGGACGGGTTGGTATCGTCCGTCATGGTTCGTCGAGACGATGGTCGACTACCTGGAGGAGTATTGACGATTTTCAGATTAAAAGTAGTCTTTTGTTCTCCAGAGACATCACGACTGGATGCTTGTCGGATCATACGACGACTTGAGCTACCATGGCTGTGAGTTCGTTCCAAATTCCTGCCCGGAATCCGTCCCAACGGGAGGATGAATTCATTGTTCTCTTCCATATCTCCTTTTGGTGGTGGAAGGGGGGCTCTTGGTTGCGGAAGTGTCGACTGTCGATATCTGGTGGATGGGCTTCTGGAAATTGAAAGTCGTGATCTATTTGGATCCGAAGGACTTGTGGACGGAGATCGTGATGCTGTACTACCGCGTGACCTACTTCGACTCGGATGTCCTTGCGTACTTCCACCCGCTCCACGACGACTTGATGTAGGCATGCGCCGAGTCGAACGTCGAATGGGCTTTTCGCTGGAGTCCATCTGGAAGGAATTTTGCATGTCTTCCATTTCGGCCAATGCATACTTGCTCGCGACTCGTAGAGTTGTCACACCACCAATCTCGGTGGGGACATTGTCAGAAGTCGCTTGCCCTCGTTGCTTGGTAGAATTGTTTTCATCACCTGACTCGTCGTTCAAAAGGGATAGATAGGAAGAAGGCTTGTTTCTTTCTTCCGCCATGTTGGATTCATCGACTTGTCGGGTTGATTTTCGTCCAGAAGATGACGTTTCTTCTCTCTTAGGTTCCATTTCCGGGGAACTGCTATGCCTTGCTTTAGCTCGGCGTCCTGATAGTGATGTTCTAGGCGGACTCTTGCTGGCAGGCCTACTTGCTTCATTCGATTCTGCATTCAACGAGCTCTGCCTGGGTACATTACCTTGACTCGAAACTTGTATCTTTGTCAATTCTTGCATGATGTATTCACTGGCTAAACGTTGCGCCTGCTCAAACGTTGAAGCTAGTGTTTCCAATTTATTCGAACTTGCACTGGATGGAAGAGCAGAGAAGGTTGCGTTGCGCAATGACGATGTTTCTTTCGGTCCCTTGCCTGATAATGCCACATTAGAGCCCTTGGAACTCGTCAAGGAGAACAAACTGGAACTTTTTCGTATCAACGTAGCCGATTCATTCCCCCCACCTGATTGTGGAGTGAGCGGGACATTGGCAACAGAAGGTCCGCTAAGATTTCGGCGCATGGGAGCAGAAGTGTCCGTGCCTTCCGCCGACCCACGAGTACTGCGCTGCTGACTTGATGTAGACTTTGATCCTTCCTTTTCCTGCGATTGACTACTCCCCATGTGACGTCGCGACCGTGATTGCTTCAACTGAGAGCGTCTCGACTGCGATGAGGACCGCTTTGGACTTTTGGAAGTACTTCGACGAAGAGATCTTCGACCGGTATTTTTCTCCTTCTCCAAAATTTCCTCATCACACGACGAATCGTGAGAGCGACTGCTTCGCCTAGCTCGTGATCGCGACGAGGATCGCTCGCCTCTCTCTCGGCTGCTGCGCGAGCGAGAATGATCCGACGGACCCTTTCCTTGGCTCATGACAGGCTGTTCTGTGGATTCCAACATTGCAGTGTCTTTCAAAGGAAGAAAATATACCGGCTTTTTTGGTTCATCGTTGCTGTTGGGTGACCCACTTGAGTTGTCCTCTTTCCGTTCCACGCGATCGGCGAGTCTAACTGAAGATTCCTTGTCCGTGCTTGTCTGCCGTTTTAATGTTGTTTCTGCATCATCAGCAGCGGGGTTAATCTTGTCGTCATCTGAATGGATATTGGGAATATTTTGGGATGTGGTTGTAGCTGTCGCATCGACGTATTTGCTGATTTGTGTGGGCGAAAACAAATTCACGGTTTCCATGCCGTGAAACAGTGTTGGGTCTATATCTGGTTCCATTTTAATTGGAGTTGGTGGAATTTCGGTAGCATATTTGGTTGGGTCAAAGTATTTGTGGTCTCGATATTTTGCCTTTACAAATCGATCGCGCATTTCTAAATCTGATTTGGAATTCGGTTTCTCCACAGCTGCTCGCCGAGAAGAAAGTCGAGCTTCAAAGGCCCGATTTACTCTCTTGTTACCACCTATTTCAACAGCCACAACTTCCTTTTCTTTCCCTGTTGATGACGCGGAAATTTTTGTGAGACATTTATTTTTCGATTCGGTTGCGTCGGCGTCAAAAAGCGAATCACTTCCAATCTCACTGTCTCCACAAATTCTTTTTTAATCCACTTACAATCGTCAAGTGTGACACTCCGTACAAAGCAAATATGCACACCCAAGCGTCGATGTGCTCCAGAGCAATGAAAGCAACATAATGCCCCCATGGGTTGCGCCGACACTTCAGGTGGCACACTGGCCGGGGGAACAATAATTGACGCCCAGGTCGGCTTGGGATCACCACATTCACAACAAGATTGGTTCTCAGGACGGTCCATTGCTGTCCTGAGTCGACGATGGAGTAGATCCTGGCTGGGGGGATTTGTCATGGTACATGTGTTGTATTGGGACTGTTGAACAACCAAGAACCGATGCACTGCACGGTCATCAAAAATGGTTTTGCGTTTGTCCGGCCATTCCATTGTTGGAAGATCGGCGCATACATTTCTCACACATGGGGTCCGAACCCAGGTAGAATCCATCCCAAGTTCTACGACGGAACTCCTACCCCCTTATTATGACTTCTTTGAAGAAGTTATTTATGGTTGTGTTGGCGGGACGGACAACTCCAAACGTTAGACAAGTACTATGCGCTATGCGCTCCTACTTGGTAAACGATGGCACATGTTTCCTTGGACCGGGCCAAAAGCATTCCATCCATGACTCGGCCCAAGGCTTCACTTATTGAATGGCTCATCGACAAGTGCCTTCGATTGCAGTTTCTGGGCGAGAATCTGTCACTGCAATTTACTGCATATGCCTATCCCTTACATGACTGTCTTTTGTACCAATCGAAGGACATATATAGAACCCATCGACTAAAGGTTCCATGACTGACACCTACCGGTAATGTCCTTCAACCGGAAATGCATGGAAGATCGTTGCCCAGAAAAAAATCCAAGATCAAGATGTATGGTTGCGTAGGATGCTGGGTTTTTGCGTTGAACCAAGTGTTCGCGGTTGGTAGAATTTTTGTGTGTTCATCACCTGTGACTGTTCACAGCCTGATTTCACCGCGTGCTCGGAGAAACAAAAGCAACGAAGTCTTCCATTTCCTGGGTGCCACGGAATTGCACACAAGCACTTGTTTTTCATACCCAAGGTACAAGGAACCTCATTCATCCCTTTCCCTCCATTCGCAGTCAAACTTTTATAATTTTCTTACCCATTCAGTGGATTATAGCAATGGCTCCTCTTTTGGAAAATTCCTTGGATTACAGCACCACCACCAAAAACAACAACTTTGGCATTACAGAATTCAAGCCGCGTGTTGGGACATGGGCGTCAGTACATTCATGGTCATTTTCCTCGAGAAACCTCGACGAATATGACGACGAGGAATCATCTAATCAACAACAACAAGAACAACAACAAAAGCGGCGACGACAAAACCGACCCCGAAGAGTTCGATTCGCTAGTAATCCTGAGATTCGAGATTATCTGCATAGGCAAGAATACACCATGGAAGAAAAACGATCCTGTTGGTTTCGACGATCCGAATACGAAACCATGCGTACCGACAATGCTAGCACGCTCGATAAGTTAATCAACCATCAACCAGTGGATCAACAAAATGAATCCATTTTTGGATTGGAATCCCATATTCAGTTGATGGATCATTATCGCTGTCAGCAGATCATACGATGTGCCATTTTGGCAGTCCTCGAAGAACAAGATGATCAACGACGATACGATGGATGTATCAACGAGCACGTCTTGGCAGCTCGCTATATATGTTGCACGGGTGAAGCAAGAGATCGGGCACTGAGTCTAGGTCATTTTCAGAGCCTGATGGAATAGAAAAAGGCATAAATTTTGGGGTGGCCTGGAGGATAGCAGGAACGCCACAGCCAGCCAGTACATGACGAACTTTTCTTTGGAAACACTGAAAGATGATGTATATTTTGTAACTTTTCATTACTAGAAAGCAAATGACTATCTCCTCTTAAATCATCATCCACAGAATCCACCGTGATAGTTCAGCAACATAGCGCTGCCTGGCTGGCCCGCCGTCCTGCCTACTCATCATTGAAGCGGGCGACGGCCGCATGGATGATGCAGTCATCACTGTCTTGCTCAACAACCATTCTTGTTGAGCGTAAGAAGACCTCTAGCTACTTGTAACTGTAAAATAAAGAGAAGGATAAGAGGATAAGGGGAAAACGAATTCACTTCACTGCTTCATCATGCTCACTGACTGATAGGCAAAAGTTGAAAAAATTAAGGTAGGGGCAATTTGGTATATTTTGCCGAAACGAATTTAAGTATCTCCGAAGAAAAGCACGAGGTCTAAAATAACTTGCAACCAAGAACGAGTCACTGGTATATACGAGTCCGGCAAAGCGCTCATCCTTGACGAGCTCACGAGTCGTTCATCCATCAACGGATGACTTGCCGGAACTAACTAGGCGATGAATCCATCCGTTGTTGATCGCTCTGATAGTGTGACAAAATGTGAAGACAGTGGTACATGTGTCAATGAGAAAGGGCCTTTCCCAACATATATATCAGATGCGGTTTCTGCTTTGGGAGAAAGGACCGGTCGTGCATTTACTGTTAAGTGCATCCTGTTAGAAGTCGATCGTGTGACATCCTGGCGAGATTGGAAGTCACGGAAAAAGACTTAGGTAGGCGAAGACGTTCGTTTGCTCATCTCTTATCTGGTATGCTTGCCCAGGCAAAACAGTACACGCATGCGACTGTTTTGTCAAAGCAGATCCATCTCTCAATGCGGGTAAATCTGACAAGGTTCGGAAAGTTCCCATAATTTCATTTCATCATGCAGGTCAAGCCTTTCATGTTGCGACGATTCTTGTGGGTTGGCGTATGTGCAATCCTTCTTGCGTTTGGTACATCGGTCAGTGCCGCTGATGAGGAGAAGCTGCCACATGCCACACCAGCGAAAAAGCTTGTCGATGAACAGGCGACGCTTCGAGAGATGGTTGACACTACCCATAGAACTTCAACAACCTACAGAAGGTCGAGAGAATATAACTTGCATGAAGAACTTATGGATATGCGATTCTTGAAGAAGGACAAGAAAGGAAGTAAAACAAAGGATGCTCGACGCCCAAAGAACCCCGGGAAACGCGTGAGGACGCGACGTCCCGTATCTCCTACCTCATCCTCGAAAGGAACCAAGGCCCATGCTCCTGCCATCAAAGTAAGGAGGTAAAGTTCTCAATAGCCGGTGAAACCTCATGAAACGGCACCTTGTTCTCGTTTTTACTGTTTTAATCTGCGTTTGAGTTCTGTGTACATGTCAAGTTAGATACGAGGAAAGTCAATGTGATAGTATGGTGCATTTGTGGTAGTCTTACATGTGGCAGGTGTAGTCAAGGCTACGACGAACGGCTCCCACTCGACGAAGTAAAATTCACTACTCTAAGAATGACTTTTTAGTATCAGAAGCACCACCCTCGAGTGAAGTTCAATCTTTCAATGGGCACTGGAGTTCGTCTTTGTCCCTAGGTAGGGTTGGTGTCAACCTTGTACAGCCCTGTAAATGGCCACTTGGGTGACCCCCTGTTGGAAAATAAACGGGTGTTTTCTCGCCTTTCTCCGACGCACTAACTGTAAGGAGGAAATGCAAGAGTCATTTAGTACTCCATTCCAATCAATTTCTCACGCACTATGAACAGTCATCACGCATGTGTAGACGTCAAAAAGGAAGTTGATCCTGCACACAACGTTCACATCATAGACACCATGGAAACCCAATCGAGCCACAATCCAAATCGAAATCCAAAACGTACAAAGTACCTGGCCATAGACAAATGCATAAGATTGTTCGAATGCCTTGTTGAAATTAAAACTTGTCGTCGATCAAAGAAAGGTTTCTTTCGTCCCAATGTAGTAGCAACCATTTCTGAAAGAGTGGTCCCAACTTTCGACAGGATTATTCTCATTCTCAATTTCGGTTCAACAACCATTTGCGTGTAGAGATTGTCTGTGGGAAGTGAGATCATGGATCTTCGTAACTGGGATGTCGAGAAGACATTTAACTCCATCAACGTTACTCGGAATCTGCAGAATTATGTGGTCCTTCCTTTCCAGCTTTTGTCGAGTCCAATCTTTCTAATCCTTCCCTTGCCCTGGTGGCCTACAAACATGCTTCCGTGGTCATGGACTAAGGAATTTCATCCTAGTCGCTCTCCAAAGCTGAGCATTGAGTTGATGTTTACGTGGGAGAAACGGAACATCTGTGTTTTGTGTTGGAAGATATGACAATTTTTGCCAGGAGACAAGACTTCGTAAAAGGTTTCGGAATTATCCGTTACTCAAAACTGGTGTCCGATTGAAGTACCTACCGAATTTCTTCCTGGCCAATTCCGTTCACACGAAGATTTAGGCAATTGTCCTGTATCTAAGCAATTTTTGACGTTCGCATACCAAGCTCGGACAACTGCCCTTGGATATTGAATTCTTCGGACTTTGGCGAAACAGGTGAAGGCGTTTCCTTTGTTTAGACAGGATGGGCATATACGCTAATGTCACACCCTCGGGTGGTATCATGCAATCCAAGAAAAAAACATGGCGACGAAATTTGCGAAAGAAGGCTATCCTGGATCCTGGCGACTAACTAATTTTGGAAGGCACACGCCCCCACGACAAGAAAGTTCTTTCTCCGCAGAGGTTACAATCAGAGCCTTTGTGAGATTCAGCCGAAGGTAACGTATATTCTCCATCATCATTACCATCATCACCATGAAGGCCCATCCTCAGTTGTGGCGAAGTCTTTTATTGATTGCAGTGGCGGCATTCCTGTTGGTATGTGAAGTTGGTGCCAAGGAGGTTGTCGAGGCAGATGCAAAACCAATCGAGCAACAGGCGAGCAGTCTTCGCGACATGCTTGAACATAGTAGCACTACTAAAACGAGACACCGAAAGTTGCACCACCATATGGAGGATGACCCGTTCATGCACGAGCGTCGTATGAAAAAGTCCAAGAAAAACAGTGGACGAGCGCCGACGTCAACCACTACTGCTCCAGCGACGACACCCACCATGGCCACTGCCGCTCCTGCCACTCAACGTCCGGTCACGCCAACTCCCGCCCCAGTAAAAACCCCAACCGTCAGTCCCGTCACTGCCAGTCCAGTCACTGCAACACCAACCCCCCTAACCTCGAAAAAAGCTGGGAAAAAGGCCAAGGCGGCCAAGGCACCCAACGGTAAGAGTGCCAAGGCACCATCGTCCAAGTACGTTACCATCAGGAGGAAGTAATCGTGACGACACAAGGCACGCAGGCACGGGCGTGAAGGAATGAGGCAGGTAATCATGGCTAATGTCGCTGACGAGGCATCCTTGAATCGTGAAAAAGGTAGACCACTTGTGTAAATGCATGCTTGGAAAGAGTTGGTTGTTGTGTGTATGTGTTATGTAGGATGATAAAAAAGTTTTTAAGGCGTCTTCAATAATCATGTAGTCCTTGCTGGTGCTTTTGATAGTTTGGCTTTGGTTGGTTGGTTAGGTTGGCATTACCACATAGTCCACGCAAGAAGAAGCTGACTGTACTGATTAAAAAAGTTACTCCTTAATGTGTATTCTTGGACTTTATCATCCCCGGTAGGATTAGCGTTGCGTTTCATCATACTGGAACGGAAACTCTAGTGTGGCAGTCCGTGGTGGAAGTTGCCAACTACCTACGAATTCGATCATTCTAATGCATTTAGTGACTTTTGTTTCAAAATCTCAGGCATAAAACGTAGTATCCTTGGTCTTTGCAAGACCAGCCACCAATGGATATACTATAATTGTGGTTCAAACACCAACAAATCTACACTACTGTGGGTCTAAAATGTTATCGTTCTTTTTCTCAAAACAATTGCTGGACCAATTTTTGAAAGGGGTTCTTGGGCTGGGCAGGAGTTCCTTCACAACCATCTTCAGCGGCCAACCACAATCGATTGAGAATATCCCAATGCAAATAAAATCGATGGTGCAAGGCAAACGACTTGGGACCAAATTTTTGTCGAAAATTCTCAATGCCTTCTTGTTCCAATCGTTCTCCCGTTCTCCAATCTCGTCCACTATCATGACCCCAACCATCATAACCAGCAATTTCAGATTTCGTCCATCCTTCTGGATCATCATCATCATCATTATTGGCATTCGCCAAACTCAAATGTAATACGAATCCCATCCCACCCTTGGCCCATGGGACTTGACGAATTTCTCGACCATGAAAAATGGCAACATTATCCGCTTGTGCCGATCGTTGATACGAATCCAGTTGATGCATACGATAGGCACTGGCTGGAGCGACCTTTACCACTGGAGTGGAATCACTACCATTGTTCTTGTTGTTGCTACTATTCTGGTAGTTTTTGGAACGTTCCTCCAGGTACTCGCGAAGAGCAGGACTCAGAACGAGTTGAAACATCATACCGCCACAAAAATCAAAGGTCGCTTCGGAATCATGCAAATCAATCAAATATTGTGCCATATTGTCTCCATACTTGGCATCTCGGACACTGGGTTCCATGATGGATGTGGCCGTCATGGCCAATGGCTTGGCACGGTAGTATTGCGACAACTTGGAGTTGGAAAGAGGCGACGACGACGACGCGACAAATCCAGTGATCCTTGTCGGTTGAGAAAGGAGCAATAATTCAAACAATAAGAGTGCTGTCACAAACCAAGTAGAACCGTGCTGATAGCGAGCCATGGTGCAAATAAGGACACACTCTCTTGACAAGAACAAAGAAGGGTTTATAGTAAGATCATGGGTTTGAAAAGTTTCGTTGCGTCCACGCCAGCGTCCCTTTATGAAGTCCAATATGTCAATACTAGCACCGGTAGTATACTTGGTGTGGTACGTACATACCTCAGGAGGCTACGATCGAGAAACGTTCCATTTACCTTCATGATTATCAAACGATGCTAGAAAGAAAGTGTTGGTTCTTCGTAGATTCCTTAAGAAGCTATATGAATATACTAGTGAATGTTTGGACATTTTCCATCTTCCTTGACCAACTTGGATCATCTACTACTTTTGTAAAGTGCGACGCTGAAATTGCAACAATCATCTCTCGCACAATTGTAACAACAAAATTAGATACCAATATGATTTGCTTTGCTTTGCACTACATGAATAACAGTTTGTACTTTTCTCGGCTTTTTGTGTCGATTCCCCGACAACTCGTTGTGTGACAGTTTCGTTGTTGTCCTTGGATTCCGTTTTCCAAGCCATATATTATTAGTTAAAAAAAATAATCCCTCCGGCGGCACGAGAACCTCCTTTTCCTTGCTTCTTGGTTTTTCCTGCCGCAGATTTCTTTTTTGCATCTTTTCCAGCAATACTGCGTCCTGAGGGAGCTTTGGTACTACGAACTGGTCCGGATGGAGATCGTGAACTCCGTCCCTTGCCCTTGCCAGATTTTTCTTCAAAGACTGGTCTCAGTCGCCCTTTGGATGGCGCTTTCAGACTGCGGTTCTTTCCCTTGCCCTTTCCCTTGCTCTTTTGCATACGACGACGACGATGACGCATCTCTTTGAAGGGGTCATCATATGGTCCTTCCTTCAAGAGGGATGATGATGGTTTGCTGCTGTCTGTGCTAAATGACCTCTCATCAATCACGGTTGGAACGAATGATTTTCTCTTTTTTTGGCCTGTGGATGATGAATCATATGACTGGTGTTGATTCTTCTCCACAGATTGTTCTTGGATAGTTCTACGAGTATGTAGGGTCCGTTCCATAGAGTGGGAATTGGCAGTTGCATGGGACCCACCATAGTTACGAGCAAGAAATGTGCTGGCGACCAGGAATATCGTGACGAGACCGAGAGGAAAAAGGTACTGTTGTCGCAATATCGATCCCCTTTCATTCCCATTTACAAAGCCAAGTTGCATGGTGTAGTCTGTAATTGATAAATACTAATCAATAATTACAAGAGGTTGCCGATGCTAAAACTTGACAAGTGATGAGTGAAATGAAGCAGACATCGTCGCCAGGGGTCACTATCACAGTCAGCTCAACGTGACAAGGACCGACGGGCAGGCACCATTTGAAAATTTGGCAAAGCATTAAATCAACCAGTTATTTAGGCCTTAAATATGATTACCATTCAAGGTTTATTACTTCCGTTGTGAACTGAATCCTTCATAGTCTGGGGTATCAACACAACTTTTAGTATGGTGAAAGGGATCAGCATATTGATTATTTTATATGAAGTACCGGTATTGGCCTGCGTCGGCACGAGTTTGGTACGATCTATGCTTATGCCCGACGCATGCGAATGGCCCCCTTTGACGAACCTTGTACTTAGTGTATTTGCTCGAACTCGACCGCACACACTGCTATATGTCACCATACCAGGTAATGTCTCATCTATTTAACAAAAATTTCATGACCGCAAGAACGAAATGTTGGCCATTCCTCGCAATTTTGGTCAAGTAGAATGGCATCGTGAAACTTGACCCTTCTTGCCATGACATTGCCCCCGTATCAATGTCTTCGACAGAAATCCAGGAAGCAGGTGTAAAATGATGCATTGAAAAAGGAAAAAGTGAAAAAGTAGATCTTATCCATTCCCATCATTCCAACTAGGTCTTCCCAAATTTTCACCAATGATGTAATAGTGCACGACCCGTGACCTCACAAATGCCGGTACTTGTACCACCTACCACACTTTGTTGTGATTGCGACAGTATGATGACAATTCATGCTACCGTAGTATTCCGCCTATAACCCTAATAGTTGCAGCACTAAATGTATGTATTAGCATCAATAAATAATGGACTATACATTTGAATGTTTTCTTGGCTGTCAAAAGACCCTGATCAATTCTTCCCTTGCTTCTTGTTGCTTGCATTCGTCTGTGCAATCTGTCTTGCTTTAGAGGGTCCGACCACAATCATGGATGTAGTAACAGGTTTCTTCGTGACTCCCCGTACACCCTAAAACCTAGTATATTGTCGATTATCAGCAGAATGATCGCTTTGTTCTTACAACCATGTCGGGCGGTAAGATACTACTACTTTACTGCTTTCTGATTACAACTCCACAAGTTGGTCCCTGAAGTGTGCCCGTAATATTTTCCAGACTTTGATGCTGGGAGCAGATGGGTACTCTTGGATTGAAGGATCAGCAGTGATGGTGTTCTTCTCAGCTCCATAGTCCTCTTTGCTGTCAAGGCTTTCATCATGGATTTCATGGACCTACAAGATGTACACCATCATCATTACCCAGCATACTATGCCCATACCAGAAAAGTCAATGTCATCATGCCTCCTTGTTGTCCCCAGAGCATCCAGTCCCCCCATTCTTGTATCCTCACTCCCATCCCAATCTACATCCCATTATCACCAAGTGTAACAACAACAAGTTAAGATACCAATGTGGTTTGCTTTGTGAAATACATGAATGCTTATTTGTTCTTCCTTGGCTAGTTTTGTGTGTCAATCTATTTAAGTAAACTCTTTCAATCACTTTCTGTGTGGTGGGATTCTTCCTTGTTCCAAAACTTTTACAGATCATACAATGATTCCTCGTGAAGCATCTCGTCCTTTCCCTTTTCTTCCTGAAGCTTTCTTTTTCTTCTGTTTTCCACGAGTACGGGGATCTGATGATGATGGAGCTTGTGCGGTCCGTCCTCCCTGGCCATCACCAGGATCGTCAAAGACTGGTCTCCTTGTTCGCCCTCTGGGGGATGGCGCTCTGTTGGCGCGGTTCATTTTCTTGCCTTGTTTCTTGCTTTTTTTCAGACCACGACGACCAGCACGCATCGCTGCAAAGGGGTCATCATAGTATCTTCCCTCTTCCAAGGAGGAGGATGATTCACTGTCCGTCATCAAGGAAGAACTCTGATCCACAAAGTTGGGAAAATCTGTTTTTTTTGTTTGGCTGCCGCGTCATATTTCATATGTTGATTCTCCTCCGAATACTTTTCAGGAATAGTTCTATATAGGATCCTTTCCATGGGATGTGAATTGGACGACGGATGGGACCCACCGTAGTTGTCAGCGTGAAACAAAGCGGCGACAAGGAATATCACGAGTCCGATACCAAAAAATAGGTGTTGTGGTCGCAACATCAATCCTTCTCGATTCCTATTTCCGACGGCAAGCTTCATGATGGTCTTCTTGTTGTTGTTCGTGTTACTGTTTTTACCACTGTATACGAGAAGTTCCCGATTCTCCTGTTTACGGGCGACACCGAGGTACCCATGAAGGTACTGTGAAAAATGTGAAATGCTCTGACAGGAGAGAGGGGGAAAGCGAAATCTTATACTACATTGTGCAGATAGGAAAGGTTGTTTGAAAGGATTTCTACCGTTGCATGCGTTGGCAAGTTCCATTACATTCTTGTTCGTTGTATATTTACGAGATATGCGCCCAAAGCCTGCGAATCCGTGGCGAAACATATCACATATATCGTACAGACAAATGATCGAGATCTATGCATTCTCGATTCTGCCGCGTGCCAGCTTGTTCTCATTAACTTTAGGCCAGTTTGGAACTAAGACCGTACTAGTAGTAAATTAGCGGTAATGATGTTCCCACCCCGCTCTCTCTTCCCATAATAAATGAAAACCGCACACGATCCAGACATAAATCTAGCGAAGCATTTCTTGACCGGGATTTGGAAGCCCGCGTCGGTGATCCCATGTTCTTAAGAAGGTCAACGAACAAGAAACGTGACCGGCTTTCCCGCGGTAATATCATAATCCTTGGACAGAAGCAAATTGTTCTAGAACAAGCAACTACTAGATTCTTGGTGAACGAGCACGCTCAGAAACAGCTGACTGTGAATCAAACCTGACAAGAACCTACGTCCAATAGATCATCATGGGTCTGTGGGGTGAGTCCCGTTCTTCGAAGAAACCTGAATCATGATGCATAGAATGTTACACTTGAAAGAACGAATTTGCAGGTGGCTGACGATGTCCATGAAGAATACTTCTTCTGTACTACTTCATCAACCACTGAAAATCCTATCATCCTTCTTTGTTTCAGAACTAACCTGAAGCATGGCACTTTCAGGTGCCATAGCTAGTCGGTCCAAGCAATAGGTCCATCAACTTGGGAAGAGAAAAATAGTTGCTAGCGAACAGTTGGTGAGCTTACCAAAAGTGCTTCTTGCTTGTGGATTGGTCTTTTTAGACATGTCCATAATGCCTGCCTACTTTGAAGCCTGCTAGGATAGATTTGCTACTACGGTCAAAAGGATGGAGACATACCAAACAAGTGACAATGCTTTGTGAGTCAGGGTCAGAAACGGCAGGGACTGCTATTTGGAAATGATGCAAAACCATGTTGTGGACAAGCCTGCAAGTGAACTCATTGCTTTTCCGTATCGAAATTTTTGGGTATATTGCCCCAAACTAGCGCTGGAAGTGAAGACCACCCTTTGAAGGGGAAACAACTAACATTTCAACAGTGGGATGACGACGCAAATTCATCCTGATACAATATGGTGACTAGCAAGAATGAAAAAGAAAAAAGTGCAATAGAGGTTCTACAAACCACAAAAATTTGCAACAATGGGGGGATAGGATAGGGTAGGAAAGAGAGAGGGCGGGGAGCGTGAGGTGTGGGAGAAGTAGATGGACAAGGAACAAGAACCTCACTGGTTTGGCAAACAGGCGCATAGGTACTGTCGGAGAGAGGTATAGCGCAAATATACTGTTTGACACAAACAGAGTGGGTCCACATATCCGTTATTTTCCCAATTAAAGTCACCATCAGTGTCACTGTCCATCCGTTTGGTTGGTTGGACGTTGACGGTTAGTTCTTGTTGGATGGTGGTGGGAAAATGAAATAATGGTGTATAGCATTTGGTTGGTCGTCCCCAAGTTGAAAATGTCAATAAAATAGACACACTGGTGAGTGTGCCAAACTGGACATGCACGTCTTTGAGAGATACCAAGACCCGACACAATCTTGGCACCTCGGTGGATGTAGAATCTTAGAATCCAAAGGATATATTCTCTTGGATGACGATCAAGGAAGCCTTTTAATGGCTAGTAGCAAATCCAAAGAGCAATGCTGCG
Organism: Nitzschia palea; assembly: GCA_019593585.1. Classification (NCBI taxonomy): domain Eukaryota; phylum Bacillariophyta; class Bacillariophyceae; order Bacillariales; family Bacillariaceae; genus Nitzschia; species Nitzschia palea. The sequence continues at coordinate 12,176 of SWEM01000306.1, read as the reverse complement.
TCGTCCAATGTTGGCAAAGTCACATCATCATTGCTGCTACTATCAGTCCTGGTCTCGTGAACTCGGCGAAAGGAAAGACAGGCATCTCTCCACTGTACTTGATTGTTGCGACGATACTTGGTCTTCGAGGATGACAAAGAGTCATCATTCTTGACGAGGGGTGTTTCTTCTGGTAACACTCGTTTTCGGGAATGTTTGGGAGAGGGAGTCACCGTACTTTGCAAGGGTGCCGGCGGTGTTGGTACCAGTTTGGAGTGAACATCCTCCTTGCTGCTTCGTACCGATCCACCATCACTCCAATCTCCTTCATCATAGACCGAAGTATCGCTCACAATACTGGGAGATGACCTTGTAGGAGCAGTGGAGTGGGTCGGACTGACTGTAGTAGTAAGAGTCACGTGGTTGGCCTGATGATTAGGTACAACCAAGGGATTTTGGACAATATTAGGACTGCTGGCTTCCATGGGCTTGTGAAGTGGTGGAGCAGGACAAATGTCTGTTACTAACGACGAGACAAGTCGTGTGTAGGGACCTGGAAGAGGCAACGTCGAGATGGATGTTTGCTTGCGCTGTTGTTGTTGACGCTGCAGGGCTTCCATGCGAGGCTTCCAGTACCGAATACGGTTGTTAACAAACCAGTTATTAAGACGCTTGACATCAATACCAGTCTTGAGCATCATTTCAGCCTTTTCCTGATCTGTTGGGTATGGATGATGCATGTGATCCATCAACCACGCCTTGAGATATTCGACCACGTTTGTGGGTAAACTATTAGATCTTCCTCGGCCTTGCGACTTCACAATTGGAACACTGTTGGCCATTGTGGTATGAGTGCAATTAATGAAGAGACAACTATGTAACTATGTGATGCAAGAAGTGATGTTCGACAATAATGAATGTCGAGTAGTAACCAGAATCTAAGCAGACTGATAGCTGCCTGTATTCTGAAAAAACGTTTTGATTGTGATGTGATGTCGATAGCTCTGTGCGGGGTATCAGATTGCCTGTTTCCCATCACTGTACCCCCACGACATCTTTTTTCGATTTTGCCATGTGTTCGGAAGCAATGATGGGTGTGACGTTGCGACAGAATCGACAATTCTATTGGTAAATGACAAACTGCTTCTTTGGGGGACACCAATAAGAAGCGACAAACGAGAAGATACCTTAGTGACGACAGATGCAAGAGAGGTGCCCCCACGTGTGGAGGCTTCCACGTACCGGCTTATACACCGTAACTTGAGGTTCCCATTTGACAGGGATACTTAAGAAACGTGTGGATGACGCAAGTTCCCGTCCTCTAACTCGATGGCCTTACATCATGTGTTTAACCAATCCCATCACTTCATTTTTCCACACCGCCTGGCGCGGTTGAGGCACCATCTGGCTACCATCACCACAGCAGTTCACCTTTTTGGTGACGTTGGAGAATCCAAAAACCGCACGGCGGGACTGCGTCGTCTGCAACCCTCTCCCTCACAAGCCACCAGGTAGTAACATAGATACGATATTTCTGATGTGCGTACATAGAGTACTTGTTAGGTTATGGTCGAGGATTTGAAAATTGACAAGTGGAAAATTGAAAATTGACCGACCGACAAGAGTAGATGATGGAGCCTGTGAGCCAATCCATTTCGCATCCCTTGGCAATTGTGAATCATGATCAGTGGACATGGTAGATCAATTCTTTGCTTCCCCACGTCCAATAACGGGTCACAAAGCAAAGTGCAGCCAGCTGCCCGCATCCTCCTCATCGTAGTTATTAGTGCTGGGTCCTTATCAGTTCTGGCAACAATCACAATTACGAACGATCTATTTATACATCCAATTTCTCCTCATTGATTTATTCGGAAATATTATCAGTGGCCGAAGGATGGAAACGTTGAATTCAACACGGATCTTTTGGCCTTGTTTCCTCTCTTGAAACATTGCGGAATGCGCGTTGCCTACCTGTGAATCTCGAGGATGTGAGCCGCACCCGCAGTGAACATGCAACCGCTACTCAATCTTCCTGGAAAGCAATCGGTTGATTACATGTGTACGATGGTAGGTTTACCAGGAAAACCACTCGCCATTTTCATTACCGGATTTTTGGGGTTTTCTATGAGTCGTCCAGCCGCCGGATCGAGCTCAGCACCCGTGCAAGTTTGGCCATCGACAGTGATCCCAACAACAACACTACTAAGTTTTCACTCTACTTCCAGTGCTATTATATACATCCAAATATATTTTTCCACATTGTATCATCGAGTACGCTTGTTGTATTCTCTGTTGTCACGGTCGGCAATTCCTGTGCAATCACTTTCGATTGGTCTCGATTTATCCTGTAGGTCACTGGTAACGATGCTCTTGGTTTTATCGTTGCGGTCTACCGTGCATCGCCTAATCATGTACCGGTAGATTTCCTCACATCAGCAGAAACTTGATCTCTACACCTTCTCGGACCTCGTTCTTACAAAATTTATCCATTTCATCCGTTCAGCATCGCGCAGAAACGAGTTTGAATCAATCCTCAGATCCTTATCAAGGTTGCGTTCCGTGATTGTAACAATCTTGCGCGGCGCCGCCTGTACTCTCCATGTAGGCAACAAGGTTGTAGGTATGCCGGAAATGGCAAATAGAATCATTGCAATTGCAGGAGTTATAGGCATTGCAAAGTTTTCTTGTCCCACCAGCTTCACCTTGTCCTCGCCAAATTCGACATAGGTTTCTATCAGTGAGGCAACAGCAAGTTCTTGGTCTTCCAAGGCAACAAACCTGGGCAATGTAACTTCATCCATTTTTCTTTGCTGCAAAGCGTAAAAGACGCTAGCCGCCACTCGGCGCCGTTCATATGGCTTCAATCTACTGAGAGCATTGGTATCAATGTAGCGCTCGACAACTGACTCTTGTGACCAGTGTCGTAGCCCACACATCAAGTTGAAACTTCCAAACTGTGCGCTAGTATGGTCGGCTCAAGCTTGAAATGGCTCTACACAAAAAGTATGCCGAGCGACCATTGGTTTGCCAGTGCACCAAGCTTGGGCTGGGCAAAAATGGCCTTGGCTATACTTGTACTCAAGGGGGTTTCGTTCCCTTGCAGCGTGGACTTGAGGAACGTAGCCTTGACTCAAGATCAATTCCAATTCTTCTGCTGTCCAGGGTTTCATTTGCGAAACACACATAGGCATCGTTCTTTGAATTCCCCTGACCTCCAGTAAGTGCTGTACCCAAAACCACAACAACTACACTCTCTGCAATCTTTTCTGCATGATGACATAGGCATCTCAGCATGTCCATGTTCTCAAACCATGATCTCACACGTAGATCACCAGCTTCATCCAATTCGAGGCAGACGTGCACCTGGACCTTTCGGTCCGTGGTGATATCCTTCTGGCTTCTTGTAGAGAGTTGTTCCTTGATTCAGGCACATAGTTGAACAGCGGCTTCTGGATCTTCTTCTTGATTGTTGTCTTCCTTGAAGAATCGGATGAGTGTTTCGGTAGGATATACATGCAAGGTAACCACCTTTCCAGTTTCTCGGTATCTCCTCAAAGGAACTTTCGTGCCAACTCGGAAAGGGCGAAATATGTTTTTCCGCTTCTGCTTCATCCAAGCACCAGCGCAAGGTTGAGGGTTCGGCTCTTTTCATCTTTACGATCCGGATCCAATTCGGCTTCCGCGAGCATTGTGTCGTAGGCGGGAAGAGATGCAACGATACCTTGCTAAAAATCTCCAAATCACTGGTACTGGTAACGGCAATGATCCTAGTGTTCAAAACATCCTCGGCGGTCGTCGTGACGCTATTGTAATATGGCAAAACAAGGGTGCTCCTGGCAGCAATCATTTCAGCAAAGTGCATGAGTGACTTTTCTCCATCGTTGGAGTCCACGTTATACTTGAGATAGACATCCCTCACACAGTCATATTTCCCAAAACATCTTGCAGGCGTGGGCTGTTGACCTTGAGATTCGCGTCATCAAATAAAAACAGACATCATCAATGAACCTCTACAGCCTTGGCCCGTTCATCATACGTTGGAATTGGCCTTGTGAACTTGAAGAAAGAAGTAGATTCGTCATCATCGTCGTCAAAGTCGGTGGCGTAGAGCGGAACGACGTGATGACGATAAAGTCGGTACTTGTAGTCAGGACGAAGAATGGATGGTTGCAACGACACTTTGGGTACTTGTATCGTTTGGTCCACGCATGATGGAACGAAAAGGCAGAAAACGGACCTGTCACAGTTTGGTTTCAATTTATCGTGGTGTTTGTTGCAGGAGAGAAATGGATCTTGACGGTGAAAGCGAGAAACGTACGAATGGGATTTCTAGATTTTAGATTTTTGGCCGTAAAATTACCTAACTACTAGTATATTCACCTTTCATACCTGGTACTCTACCTGGTTCTGTCCAGTGTCACAGTCAAAAGAATTCTTGCAAGTTGTAAGAGTATAAATAAAAAATGGAGCCTCTGATCCTCTCTGCAACAACTCACGACGAAGACAATGTCGCAGAGAATATGAATGAATCTCCTCTTCTTACCGATAATGTTGACGACAATGGCAGTGTCTTCGGTGATCGTTGGTACCCAACGATTCACCGTATACAGAGAATCTCTTTGCTGGCGGCACCAGTCTTGGCCGGATCAGCCGTTGTAGTGGTGGGATGGTGGATTGCCAAACTTGGTGGTCTTTCAACTCGAGCAGGACATGCCAAGCTAGTCTTTAATTGGCATCCTCTTTGCATGATTCTATCCTTCCTGTTCATGACGGTGGCCAGTCTCAGTTTTCGATTTTCGTCGCAACAACGTTTATTTCCCATTTCTCGATCGGTAGCCAAATGGGGACATGGATTATGTTGGGCCATTGCGGCGGGTTGTATGATTCTTGGTCTAGTGGCCGTCTTTTATTCGCATAATGATCCCGTATCGGGATTTATTGCCAATCTATACTCGTTGCATTCCTGGATCGGACTCTGCATTGTCTTTCTCTATTTTGGTCAATGGGTGGCTGGATTCGGTGCCTTTGGAATTCCTCAAGTACTGGGTATATCACCCACTACGAAATTTCGCCTGTGGCAAATTCATACCTTTATGGGACCCATTCTCTATCAAGGAGTTATTTTGACCATTTTGTTGGGGATTCAAGAAAAGGAAGGCTTTATTGGATGTTCCTATAAAGTCGAACAGGCCGATCATCGACCCTGGCAACATTTTCATGATATTCCATCGGTTTGTCGAATCAGTCATGGCTTGGGATTTCTCATTGTGACCACGGGAGTATTGACCCTCATTGCCACGCATAGCTTGACACCAACAGATCGCCGACAACGATAAAACAAAACGCAGGTCCAGAACCAAGTCTAGGAAAGGAACATTACCCCGCAAAGGGTTCCATCCATAATCATACCTCTACTTTCTTTCTTTCTTTTTTCATTCCTTTATAAATTTTAACCAATACAAAATTGAAAAACTCTATCGTTCTTACTGCTAGACAGAATTCGATCCATGAAGAGTTGATGATGACTTGCTTTGGTACAAATCACCAACCATGGTAGGACTACTACCAACACCACCAATACCATGGCGTCCTGCTCGCAGAGAGCAATCATCGTCATCCTCATAATTCTCATAACGACTAGTACCATCGTGTTGTGGATAATGTTGACCCAACGACGACGATGTGGATGGATGATGATCCTGCGACGGCGAGCTGTACTCGACACTGCGATGAAAAGGAAAATTGTTGGAATCTTCACTCAAGGGTGAAAGAGCCGCGGCCGAATACATTTCTTGTGCCAATCGTGAACTATTGGAACGGTGATGATAGCCCTCATGATGAGGATTGGAAAAGGTACATAGCCGTTCACAGGATAGGAGATTGCTAACACCATCGGGTGCGGGAGTGTAACCAAAACAAGCGTTGGAGAAATCACCCGTATTGTCAATGACGGGAGTTAAACATTCCTTGATGATTCGTTCCGAATCGTCCATATCCTCATGGCACTTGCCACCATGTAGTCGCGGAGGTTGTCGAACAACCAATTGATACATATAATGATATTCAAAACGATGAAACCGTCCCTTGAGCCTGCGTTGCATATGCCAGTTTCGCATATATTCCTTTTCATCGACGTTGGTTCGAATCTTGAGTTTGTTCATCAAGGGCTCGGTTCCACCACCCATAATCACAATCGTGAATAAAACAATGGCCATTGTGGCGGTAACAAAAGAGTCGCGATGCCCGTACAGATCAGGAAAATCTCTGGCACAGGCATAGGCGACAGCACCTCGAAGACCGGCAAAGGTCAGCATGTGCATAAAGTTGAGACTGATTCGCTTGTCCAGTCGCTTCCCCGGAGTCTCTCTGGACCACGATGTTCCATTGGTAGAATTGGCATCGTGGGAAGAATTGGAATTGATGCTGCCGGAAGTGGATCCTTCGACACTGCTGCTGTCCATCGTTGATATTGAAGCTTCGTCGATGCAGCTAACGCAGGATCCCACTCGTACCACTCGTGTGAGGGACAAGTTGTAACACGCTGCCAAAGGATAGATGGAGGCAGCCCGACCAATCAGGGTGGCTAATAAGGCCCACCCAATAAAAAACCACTGAAATTTACCCGACAAACCAAATACACTCAAACCAAGCTCCAAAAAGATACATGTCTCGGCCAAAAAGGCAAATAACTTAAAAAGCATCTCGGCATGTTGCTTGGTACTATCCGAAACATTCGGTTCCATGTAACGCTTCGCAAACATTCCCGTAAAGAATATAGTGATCATCCCACTCAGATTCAAGAATTCCCCTAGCATGTATGGAACATACATGGGCATGATATACAGGGACAATTCCAACATTTTATGCTCCCGAAGGTCCACCGCTTTGAATGCCAAAGCGAGGACAAAGGCGTAAAACATGCCCAATAAGGGTGAACAGGTGGCCTGTACAATCAAATGAGCCAGAAATTTTATTATTTCCGTCAGCAATGTAGAAGAGTCACCAAAGGCATTTTCTACCAAAAATGTGCTCAGTGAGTTGTAAAGTACAATGGCCACGGCGTCATTCAAGGCCGATTCACCAAACACTAATGAAAAGAGGTGTGGGTCCACTTGTTTGGCTTGCAAAATACCGACTACCGATACCGTATCAGTAGCCGCAATCAAAGCACCAAAGGTCATGAGTTCCATTATTGTTGGATAAAACGTTGGACCAAACAAGCCCAATTGACGAATGGCAATGAGGAGGCCACCCGTCACCAATCCCGAGATGCATGTTCCCACACATGCAAACACGGAAATGGGTGCAATATGACGATAAAATAACTCTCGTTGGAGCTGATATCCAGAATTAAAAAGGATAGGTGGTAATAATGCCAAAAAGAAAATCTTGGTTTGAAAGGAAAGGATAGATGTTGCCACGTCCTTTTCGACTTCGTACTCGACATTTCCATTGAAACTCTCATTGTGATCCTCCTTGAAACCAAAGCAAATGGATACCAAAAAGGAAACCGCAATACCAACCAATAATGTCATTGCTGGCTCGGACAGTATTGAATTTAGTCGCGGTGTATCATGAAGTAGCTTGGACAAAAAGAGGATCAATATCAGCAAGCTGCTGAATATTAGAAAGAATATTTCGACTGTTTCAGAGTGTTCTGACATGATGACGCTGATTGGTGAGAGTAGTGACAACGATTGTGCACAATGATGAGAAGATACTATTGTCACTACTATTGAAACAAAGCACCGACCGAGGGATCATCTCTCTTCTCTCTAGAAGGGCAGTTGAAATTATGGTGCAGAGAAAGAGCACGTTACCGATGGAGCAGGGCGAGCAAGGACAGTTACCCTGATGGATTGGTCGTCCGTTGATAACAGGAGGCTCCGTGTCGAAGGGAGCTGCCAATCATGTCATTTGATGGACTGGGAGTGTGCAGCTCTGCCAAGTTTCTCATCAGAAAGAAAGGTGGAACGGAAAGTTAATCATGTGCCTCGCGCATTTATCGGAATTCACCAAGGTAAATGGCGAGAAGGCGTGCCCAAATCTTGTTAAATAGAATCCTGCAACGGACTCTGGGACACCGGCGGCTTAAGAATCACTATGTAGCCTAAAAATTGGAGGACACATTCCCGTCTAAGTACATCGATCCAATCTCCAACGGACGTGGATTGGTTAATTACAATGGTGGCTTTCTTGTGTATCGATCCACCAACAATTTGGCTATGATTGAGATGCAGTGCTACCGGTTAATGACCAAAGAAATATACCGTATTTCTCCAAAGGCGTGGATCCATTTACCATTTACTTGATCCCTTTCACTGCCACCAATACAGTTTACATTTACAGTTAGCACCCACAACTGGACTGATGCGCCCTCCAAGTATTGATCATGAACTGGAAATTGGTGTTGTCGTCGTCAACATACATCATTGGTTCGTTTTACGATGCTGTAGTCATTTCTTTATAAACAGTTTCAGCACAAATCAGTAGCCTAGCAAAGCCGTACCTGGCACCTGCTACTAGTTACAGCAGTGGTACAATGAATTAAAAGGACCTAAAAGGTGTAGGTACCAACTGCAACATATATCGGTACCGACTCTACCTGTAAACAAGAATCGTCTGTCAGACCCTACCCTGTATTGGCTTCATTCTCCGTGTGGTAAATCTTTTTTACTGTTGATTTGACTTGCTGTTCCGGTTAGTTTGTTCATTGTGTTCCTATATGGCCGAGTATGGTGCATTGATCACTACTGATGGTGATTGCGATCGACTGGAATTGCCCGAGAATTGGATCGAATCCTTTGCCGACGATGTTGGATATCTTTGGTGTCCTCCCAAGATTGACATTCTAGATCAACCACCTTCGGCTCTGGAATTTTATCGTGACTATGTGGCAACATCACGACCATGCATTATTCGAAATACTATTTTGGATCCCATCATCACCAGCAGTAGTACAACTACGAACAACAACGGTCAAGAACATCATCAAGCACAACCTTTGTTGCTAACTCTGGATGATATCATGGAACGGTTAGATCCCGATGCAACACTATTGACAGTGGATGTAACCCCGGATGGACATGGCGATTGTGTGCGTCAAGTAACACGTGGGCACTCCCAATCGCAAGACTCGACACTCATGTTTGTGCAGCCCAAAGAAGTACTTATGTCCTTGAGGGAATTTCATCGTCGACTAGGTCGTCAACAAGAACGTCGTGAGCGTCGGCAGCATCATCAAGAACAAGAAATAACAGCATCTCCCCTCGAAATGGAACCTTCCTGTACTTTTGACGCAACACCATCACAGTCCTGTGATGTCAATAATCTTCCACCTGTTCCACTTCTTGACAGTGACTCCGACATGGTAATGTCAACGACAGATTTGGGCAAGTCATCACCAGTCCTTGCAATTCCAGACAACTCGATTGTGTACTATTCGAGACAAAATGATTGTCTCCGAACTCCCGAATCTCATGAGGGTGATAGCACCAACGACAACATTCACAAGTGCAGTTCTTGTATTACGGATTTGGCAAGTCTGTTTCCACCATCCTTTGCTTGGGCTTCCTTTGGCACACCACTCGAAGCCATGAATTTGTGGATGGGCAATGCTTGTAGTGTCTCGAGTATGCACAAGGATCATTATGAAAATTTATTCTACGTGGCAAGTGGAGAAAAAGTCTTTACCGTTTGTCCCCCCGCGGATGCTCCCTTTTTATATCCTCAACTCGACTATGCCAGTGGTCAATTTGAGTGTATTTGTACGAGTACTGCTCCTACTACTGGTAGTAGTAGTAGTAGTACGGTTGTGTCATCCAAAACGAAAATGGATAATGATGATGAGCATGATTGTTTGCAATCGTCATTGGAATGGCGAGTTAAGCCATTGACGTCCACGACAACTGATAGTGGCGGTGATGCTTCTGATAACATGGTCCGTTGGATCTATCCCGACATTTCACCCTTGATTGGCAAGGAGGAAAAACTGCAACAACAACGGCAGCAGCATTCACTTTGTCGTCGTCGTCTACTTCAACAGTTTCCTCTGGTACGACATGTTCATCCCATGGAAATCAAAGTTCAAGCGGGTGAAATGCTGTATTTGCCTTCGTTGTGGTTTCATCGGGTGACTCAAACCTGTGAAACGATTGGTATCAACTATTGGTATGATATGCGCTTTGATGGTAATCCCTTGTGGTGTTATTTCAATCTATTGCAAGAAATGAAATTAACGACTCCTGCTGCCGGACGAGGATCCAAGCCAGCCCAACGTTGACCAACGGACTATAATAGCATAGAATCAACGACTCAAAGGCAAATAGAAGAAGCAATCGATGACAAGCCACATGAATCGTATTGATACCTCATTGGTGCATTTATTTTTTACTACTGTGATAGTCTGATTTCTACCTAATCAGAGCAGTAATCGAACGTGTCGGATATCATTGCGGAGGCCTGGCGCAGACACGACGCCGCATATCGAATTCAAGATACTATTATTAGTTAGCACGGACAAATTACGGTATATCCAATTACCAGTGTAGCTTTCGCTCGAAAATCCCAACACTTTCAACCATTCACATCAAGTCTGGTGCTGTGAGTGTATGTGAATGAATGAGTGATAGTACCATGTCACCCCAAGAAACTGATCTGTCATTGGAGGTGGCCAGCCAGCAGCAGCAGCAATCGTGGTGGTTGGATGAACTGTTTCACCGATGTCAACTGGATCCCAATCAAACGGCTGATGACTTTGTGGAACACGCCTACCAACATTCATTTGAACCGGCGGAAGAAGTTACCATGGGACTGGAAATCTTTGCCCAACGAATCCTTGGCGCCGTGGATCGTTACCGACCCGTGTCGACAACAACCACACCTGCGGGTGCAGAGAACAACACGATTGATCCAGAAGCCCTTGCCACTGTGGTTGTCCCCCCCAATCCATCCAATAGTACAAGTCGAGCAAAAATACCCCAAAAAACAAAATCTACTACTACTGCTACTACTACGACAAAGACGACGACGACAACCCAGGGAAGAATAGAAAATGACGAGACGACTCGGCCGCGTGGTGGCTCCAAAGCCTCCGAGGCACTTCAACTCCCCGTCGAAAAGTTGTGTATCGAAACAGGAAAAGTCCTCCAGCGATTCAAGACTGGTCTAGAAGCCAAAAATTCCATCACCAACAATTCGAATTCTTATTTCTTTTATTATATTTTGGTAGGAAAAAACAAGGTAAGTACTATGAGACGACGATATACAAAATGGGTGGGGAGGGGTGTAGGATTGACCGTGTCACAAAATCCCATTTTGATTATTTCCTACGATTCACCTCTTTCTTTCTCTCTTTTTGTTGTTGCAGAATACATCACCACATGTCTTTAAAAATTTCTTTTGGCGTCTCGAGGGATCATTGCATCGTCCGGGAGAATGTCCTTGTCAACACGGAAGCTTTGACGAACCTCCCGGCCCCAACGCGCGATATCCACGAGTTCCCATGAGAGATACACCCGTCGAACAAATTTGTTTACAAACGGGACGTGTCCTGCAAACCTTTGCTACCGCCGAAGAAGCTCATCAATCGGTGAGTGCCGTGGGACCAAAACAGTTTCACACCTTTAAACAAGTCTTGGAAGGAAAGGGACAGTTTCAACGTCATGTTTACAAGGTGAGTGTGTTTTCTTCTTCATGTTGCTCTTTGCTTGTTGCTTGTTGCTTTCTTGGGTGGACAATCCGTATTGAATTCACCACCAACTTTTTGCATTGGTTCCATTTTTTCGTTGTCTCGTCAGGGATTCTTTTGGAGAGTGGTTGGGTCCAACAAACTTCCACCTATCATTCCCCGTGAACAAGGAGGCTTGGAAGAACCTCCCGGTACTAGTACAAGTACCAACAACCTGCCGCGTCGGCCACGAGATCCCTTACGAGATACACCCGTCGAACAAATTTGTTTACAAACCGGAAATGTCCTGCAAACCTTTGCTACCGCCGAGCAAGCTCATCAATCGGTGAGTGGCAAGGGAGCAGCTGCACATTTTGAAATCATGAAAAAAGTCTTGCTAGGAAGGGCAAGTTATCATCATCATATTTACAAGGTGAGTTTTCTTGTTGCTTCTTTTTGTGTGTGGCTACAATCAGTATTGAATTCACCACCACATTGCCTTGTATCCATTTTTTTCGGCGTCTCAGGG
>SWEM01000305.1:0-36758 GCA_019593585.1 Nitzschia palea | reverse complement strand
CCATCTCCATTCGTTTTGCGATTCGAGGAATTCCCAAAGACGATATTACAAACACACAATTCTTTTTCTTTTTGAGTCACCTGTTGCATTGACTGTGATTGTGATCTTGGACGAATAGCACCGTACCTACATAGTCATGTAAACAGTATGGGTTGTTACGGTTAATGTTGCCGATGTGAAACCAAGACCCGACGCCGCGACCGCCAACCCGCAGCGCAAGCAAACACCGTTCGTACCATGTACCAGGCATACAACAGAAGCATCAGTCACATACACCGGGAATTATTGTATTGTCTGTTACAAGCTTGGCGATCAACAAGGTTTCTTATCATCATGTCGTCTAATGAAGAGAGAGAGGCGGCATTGCAGGCACAAATAGAAGCGTTGCAGCGACAACTTGAAGCGTATAGACAAGAGGCGGACCAACAACTAAGAGCGGCGGAGCAGCGTACAGAAGAGGAACTGCGACAGGCGATTGAAGAGGTGGAGCAGCTTGGACAAGAGGAAGTGCGACAGGCGAGACAAGTGGCGGAACAGCTGCAGAACCTTATCGCAGGCACTCATTACGCCACCTTCGATGAAGTTTGGGATGGTTTCCCTGCTCCTTATTCCTCTTATCATTATGATGCAATGATCCGAGATGAATTTCCATCTTACATTAGTACCTCCAACAAATTATTGAATTCTCGCTTTCAAGTAACCAGAACGGAAGCGATGAACTCACATTTCGATGAGGCGTTCGATGCCCCATCAAAGACGTCCCTTTCCGCTGAACGGAAACTTAAGGTTTGGCTGGTGGATGTATTGCGATCAAAATTTCGCCATCGGAACGATGGAACAAAGTTCATGAAGGGGGAAGGAGTGATAGATGACCATGCAAGCGATGAAGGTCCTCCTTCTAATGAATTTTCAAATGCTCAAGTTGCGCACCTGGTTCCTGCTTCGCCTATTAATGCTTCACTTTATCACCATGTTGCTATCTGGGTTTTCGGTCAAGATCCGCACAACAATGATCCAAAATTCTTTCAAAAACTCATTCACGGATCATCTCGGAATGCAGAGGCAAAGGAGGGATCTTTAAAGGATCCACCGCCTCAGGGACCTGCGGCTGTGAAAGCACGAAAGGGATCTTCAAAGCATGCACCGCCTCAGAGACCTGTAGAGAATTCAGCATCTACGACACGACGACGAGTGCCTCATACAGGCCTGAAACATATGATTTGCAACAAGATTAAGCTCTCTGAACAAGAGAAGTTTTTTGATAGAAACCCTTGTATTATTATCGTACCCGTCCTTTCCTTGAAACAAGCGAAAGAATGGAATGGTCAGGGCTATGATGCCATTTTTATGATTTCCACCGGCAAGAAGACCAAAAAAGGCAGTGATGAAGTATTTGTACCCACAGGCAAAAAGATGAAAAAAAGCAGTGATGAAGAATCTGTATCTACCGACAGTACGGAAGAACGCAAGGCTGTTACTTTGAACGTTGTGGCAGCCAGTGTTCGTATGCTATCGCTGGGTCCGGTAGCCAATAAATCAGAAATTGATTTGGCAGGACAACTCTTGACAGATACGATCAAAGGGCTTGCGTGGTCGCTGAGGGAGAAATCTGCCGACACGGCTCAATGGGTAAAAGATCTCTGTGAAGAGTCCAAGAAACGATTGAATGAACTTGAACGTAAATTTACGGTTATCAGTGGCGAAAAACAAATCATGGTTCCCAAGGAGCGACAAGGAAACTTGAAGCCCGTTCGGAAAATAACGTTTGCGCCCGCTTTTGGTTCTGACGAAAACGACGGTCATCCTGCGCCTGATCCTCTTCTATTAGTAGTAAAGTCGGCCTTGAACTGGTCATGGTTCCACGAGCAGCAGTTGCTTGCGCCAGGAGAACGCGACGACTCCGATGATTCCGATACGAGTGAACAAAGTATTGCTGCAATGGACGAGTATCTTGCCATGAAGAGGCTTTATCAGCGCGCTAGTCGAGATGAAGAACTCAGGAATATGGATATCAGCTTCCAAGTACAACGATAAGCCTGTACAACCAAAAGTGCACTCGCCTTTTTGACCTGCCAATCGCGTCACATCGGGCTTTGCCTCCTAATCACACACAGGTTATGGTCGACCACACAAATCACTTGCGGTCGACCACGCAAACAGCTATACAATTGCTATTGCTCGACCTGATTCCTTGTGGAGATTTGAAAAAGGAATGTGTACCATAAACTAGGTACCCATTTAGTTTGTTGCTGACAATCTACCGGTGTTCCACGTGCAAAAATCCCGGTCGACGACCTGAAAGAAGAGTCAATCTCTTCCACGCTCTGATCAAAGCTAGTCATGTTAGTTGTATCAAAAAAGTTGCACAAAACCAATGATTTTGGGGTGCTCAAGGGAGGCAACTGCGAACCACGAGGATTCACCTTTGTGAACTGTTTCTGAAAGCTTGAATCAACCACCTTTTCAAAAAGTTTTTCAAAACATCATCGGCCACTATCATTTGATTTGATGAGCATATAGCTCGCTGCAAATGACAACAGCAGAGTCATTGTTTGGGAAGTTTGGAGCAATTGGGATCCAATATTCATTTGTGGAATTCAATTGCTTGATGCTATCCATCGATTATATGGTGACCAGCGCACCATTGATATCAGAAGACCACATGTGAATGCATCTTACAAAAGTCACACCGCAATGTGTCTTATCTAATGCTTTCACTCAAGCCGTATGTTGCCTGGAGAGGACGCAATTTTGAAAACGTACGTTGATTCCGTCATCTGATCTGGCGATGGATCATCATCCACCTTCAACATTTTCCAGATAGGATTCCAGCTTTTGGAGATACAGTCAATACAGCGGCTCTGTGGGAAAGTTGCGGAGATTCACGGTATCTTCAATAGCTAGCTAGTATCAAATCTATTCTACTATGTTACCTGGTACATAAATAATAAATACATATGTATATGCGTGTAGATAGTTGCTGATCTTCACGCTCATTTTTGGGCCCGAGGCATTTGCAGTACCGCTACGTGTGTCGTTTTGGTTTTACAAAAGATCAAAGAACAAATGTCAAATGGTCTCTTGTTGGAAAATGTCACATCGCTTCGTACCACCAATCATTATGCTCTTGAACCTATGTGCTGTTGCCACATTCGTCCTACTAGAGTTGGAGGAGATGGAAGAATCATTATTGACCACCAAAAAAAGAAAAGGGCTGCAAGCAGCACCAAGAGCCGTGACGAGCGATCGCTGAAACGAGCGAAAATGGCATTGGAGCAACAGAGGATGGAAGCCTATGCCTCCATCACCCGCATGGCTCAGTCTACCTCTGAGATTTCCAAAGAAATTCAACGATGCAACCAAGAAAGGGAATCTTTGGAACAGATCAAGGTAGAAACAGAGTTGGCAAAAGCGCGTGGAGATAGGGACCGACTAGAGGAATTACTTGCGGAATTGCAAAACCGATATGAATCAAGGACAAGACTATAATTTTGAAATGAATTGTCAAACAACAAAGAACCCTTGCAGTTTGTTGAAATTGTCCATTGCCATTCAGAGATGTACAGACCCATATTTCTCATTGACAAACCTGTGAACATTGACAAACCTGTGAAAAGCATTGCTGCAGGACAAGTGGACTTTCCGACGATTACAGGAACATCATGTTGTACCTCCCGTCAAATTTGGCATCCCGCCATTGTACCACAATCGGGGAGGGGACATCCTGATTTCACTTGGGTAGAACCCGGAAAACATAGTACAATGTACAATGTCTTGATAATTTTTTCTATGACGGCACTTATTTCGTTAGAGTCATTGACAGTGAGTACAAAACTACCTAAGTACCGGCATCTTTCACAGATTGGTCCATTGATTCCGCTTCACGTCGTCAGGAGTCATACGAGATGAAGAGCGAAAGAACGATGAGAACATGGGTATCGTGGGTGGAGGTGAGGGACCGGTCGATTCCGTTGTCGTCTGCGAGACATGTGACAGGGCGGACTTGGAATAGTCTTGCATCGGTCCAACATCTTGACTTTGTTGTTTTTCTTGTTGGTCTCGAAATTTTCGAAGCTGCTTCAATGATCGAAAGGCATGGCTAACTTTGGCTTGAGCCTCGGCGTCATCAGCTTCTTCCCACATGTACGTTGCTCCATTACGCAGGCATGGTTTCAAGAAACGGCCTCCTGCATCCTTTACTTTGGCGACAATCATTTGTGAGACCATTGTCTTGTCCGACCGTTGCTGCAGACTTTCATATCGTCCCCTCATGGCTTCGACTAGTGAGTTTAATAGTTTGTTTCCTGGATGGCCTTGAATGGGTCGTCCTCGACCAAAAAGTACATCTTTGGACGATGGCTTGGTAATGAGTTTGGTCTTGGCTTGTGTAGTAGGCGCTTCTGGCATGGCATTGGCAACATCGGCAGTCTCTATCGGATTGCCCGTTGGTGCAAGAGTCGTAGTACCGACCTTATTCGAGTCCAATCCAGATTCCAACTGACGTCTTCGTTCCATCCAATCGAGTTGCATATCACGTCTTAGATTCATTTGGTCATCCAAGGGAATGCAGTGAGTAGGCAATCCAAAGGTCATTAACGAATACTTGCATTCGGTAAAGGTGCCTTGGTGGATTCGAATTCGTAGACGGTTCTCCTTTTCCCAAAAGGTACGGAAATGATGAAACATTTCCAAAATTTTGTTGGGATTCATGCAGGCATGGACCCCGCGACTCTTGAGAGGAAGGGCTTGAAACATTCGTGTCGCCTTTTGAAAACTGTCGCCATTGGTTTTGCGATTTTTGGACGTTCCCAAATATGACAGTACAAAGACAATTCCTTTTTTTTGAGCAATCTCATCTCCTTCCACGGCAGCCATGAGAGTATAAAATCCAATGCGAACCTGTCACAAGAGTTAACGCATGCTTGCTGTTAGAACAACGTCCGAATACAAGTCAAGTCTTGCATGGGAAAAGAATTAAATAATGCTAAAATCAATACCGTGTACCGTACTCACCAAGGAATCGGGCTCAAAGTCAATCTCCTTTCTATGGCAAATCGAATCAAACGCAACCAGGCGACCAGCTCGGTCCTTTTCTTTCAAAACCTGAAAATGTCCATTCTCCAAGGCTTGAAGATCACCTCGACTCAAATCCTCCAAAGTAATCCGCTTGCCCACTTTGTCATCACCAAATAAAATATGTTGCATCTCGAGATGAAGCAAAATACGATCCACCGCAGCACGAACGTCAAAGTCCTCGGCCCGGAGAAACATGAGGCGAAACTTGGGATCGGCGATGCGTTCCGGATATTGTTGTTCGGCTAGCCGCAAAAATCGATTGGATGGTTTTTGTCTTTCTTCTTCCAAGAGCATTTGGACATGGGATAGCGTCGCAGCAATGACCTCGGGTGTTTCTTGTACTAAATCTTCATTGGATACTCCGTGAAGTTGATGCAAAATAACTTCCCGCTCTTGCATCGTCAAGGCATTGAGTTCTTTCGCAATATCGTCAAAGAGAGTAGTGGTACTTCCATCACTTGTAATAGCATTAATAGTAGTTGTTGTTGTAGTTGTATGATTGTCTGGATCATCCTCCACACCATACTGCTCACTACTGGCAATACTGTGGAGGTCCTCCTCATGGCGAGTGGTTGGACGCTTGCGTCGGTCACAGATTGGTTCGACTTCCGCTACGTTCGTAGGAGTAGGTAATTCCTCGTTGGCTGCCTTGCGTTTCTTCTTGATAAAACCATCACCAGATCCACAAGTCATGGTAGCAGCATAGCTCACTTGCTTTTCAAATCGATTTTCTGTCGCCTGACACAAGAGCATGTTCCAGAGTGATATATGATGATGAAAGAGAGCTGGTTGCTGCCAGCATTGACGATGCTGATATCCTGGCAAGTGCACTAGGCGTACCAGCTATAGAAAAAATCGGCAAAACCACACAGCCGACGCACCGGTGCCGCGGAGTACCGGGAACGGTCTTTTGCTGTTAATTACAGGGAACAATTAATACTTGACCTACCAATAGAGACCCTTGCGTCCCAGGGCAATTTCACCACGTGTCGATGGACATATAGGCCATGTTCACGAATGATACTATGGAACCTTCCTTGGGCTACGAACGGTATTGGTTCATCGGACAATTCCTCCATCCGCCTTTAACTATCGCAGGTTTAATGGTAATGATCAGCCGAACCTACGATATGTTGGTTTCCTTCGCCCACCGTTCCATGCACAAACGGCGAGTCCCCACCAGAGTCGTCCTACCGACTACCGGTAGTGTTTCTCCGGTACTTGTACATGTAGACTGCTATACCAGGCCACTTCGCTGTCAAACGAAGCCGGGACCGTTATATCAAATGGCTTCGCAAAAGCAGGTAAGAAGTACCGGTACTTGAAGTGACTCGGAGGCACTTCTCCCGCCCGAAGCGGTTAGATATGCTTGTTGCCTGCACAAGTACAAGTACAAGGTACCGAAGTAGTTTTTAGTCAAGTGGTACACGTACAACCGCCAACTATTGGGCATCATCCCATCATCTGCCAATTGCCAAGGATCTAGAAAAGTTTGTTCCTTGGTCTATTGCAGAACCCACTGGTAGCGTCTTGTTCTTGTATGAAAAAAAAAGACACACTTCTACATCTTTACTACTGCTGCCTCTACTACTCTGCTTAGAACACCACTTTTCCTTCAAACGAAACGATGAAGTTGTTTATCGTCAGCCACATTTGGATTGTTGGATCATTGACTTTGGTTCTCAAGAATCATGCGGTGTGTGGATTCTCGCCACTGTCATTGGCAGTTCGAAAGGCTTCCCCGACAACGCCAAAGCCGAGGACATTACTTGAATCCCAAGCCTCTCCGGAAGGAAACTGCCTTTGATCCATCCTTGTTTCCCATGGATATTCCGATGGAAGTCATTCAGGGAGGAAAAACTGTCAAGACGTATCCTTTGGCTCCCGGTGTGGAACGGATTCAATTGTTGTTTCAAACCAATGGTCGTCCTCTCAAATGCAAAGTCGGATTGTGGTTGGGACCACTGCGTCAAACTCACAATTGTGAAATGGATATAGAAAATGGCAGTGAAATGCCCTTTCGATACATTTTAAAGTTTAAAAATGTAGGACAAGTCCTTCGCATTGAAACGTCGGACATGTCCGAGTTGCCCGTCTTGGCCGGTGTATTGATTCCTTCTCCGGAACGACAAGAAGAACTCAAAAAGAATACCGAAGCGGTATGGAAAAGTGCCGAAAAGACCTTGATTCAAGGTGGCTCGGTCGAGGGTGGCAAGGGCGCCGTTCGTACCTGGGTCATTCCGGAAAATGTCGAAAGTGTGCAATTCCTAAGTTGGGCCCAGGATACGGGAATGAAATCGTTCAAAATGAAGATTGAACTTTTGCAGGGTCCGGACAATGTCACACAAGAGTTTGATTTACAATGTGGTGGAGGCAGTCAACCCTTTCATTGTGTCTTTGAAACCCCCGGGGCGGCTTGGCAAATTCGTATTTACAACAAAAAGTTTTTGGAAGATGGTCTTTTCCAATGTGCCGTAGTCCCGTACAAGGTCATTCCATAATCAAAAAGGGTACAGCCGGTCGGTCGGTCGGTCAGATTCCTTGGTATTCCGGTCGTCTAATCGCTCCAAAACAGAGAAAAAAGCAATAACGTCAACCAGTTCTTGCCATACATGTTTTAAGGCATCATACGTGTAGTGCATTCCCAAAATGTTTAATAAAGTGTCGTTCCCACAATCAACAATACCGCTCTCAAAAGTGAATGAGAGACCTACAAGATTGTAGACAGCCTCCCGGTTATTTACCATCACATCGTTTACTGTTAGCACCGGTATGTTGTTGTTGTGTTACCGGCGCCAGAAAATCAAAATGACAATCTTCTCAATTCCTTCTGGTACTTTTTGGAAATGACGACCATGGAATTTGTGACACCACAATTGCATCCAGCTTTTTGTGGTCGCACAGGTCAGACATTGGTAGATTTCGGGGATTTTTTGGCCTTGTCCATTGTGACGTACTTGAACTGTGAACTGGCTCGCAAGCCCTTTTTCCCGCGCGAAGAGGCTGGGAATGATTGGTGGAGCATCGGCAAAAGGACTAGCGTAGTTCGTACGCACTTTGGGCATTCGTTAGCGAAGTGATGTCAACCGTTTGGAGAAGTACCACCGCCGCCAAATCAAGAATCTTTGCCATCGATCGCACTGTCACCAACCACACAGACATACCATCATCTGCCAAGTGCCGATGATCTAGAGAAAAAAGGGGGAGGATATTATTGTTCCTTTGTCTGTTGCAGACTTGTTCTTGAGTGAAAAGGACACTTCTGAATCTTTAACAACTGCTATCACTACTACTACTACTATATTAAGAACGCTTCTTTCATAGACGAAACGATGAAGTTTGTCAGCCATATTTTGATTGGATTGACGTTGGGTGTCAATAATGCCGTGTTTGGATTCTCGCCACTGTCGCTGGCAGTTCGAAAGGATTCCTCGACATCACTAGAATCCCAAGCTCTTCCAGAGGCTGCCTTTGATCCATCCTTGTTTCCTATGGATATTCCTATGGAATTGATTCAAGGGGGGAAAACTGTCAAGACGTATCCTTTGGCTCCCGGTGTAGAACGAATCCAATTGTTGTTTCAAACCAACGGTCGTCCTCTGAAATGCAAAGTGGGATTGTGGTTGGGACCACTGCGTCAAACTCACAATTGTGAAATGAATATTGAAGATGGCAATGAATTTCCCTTTCGATACATTTTAAAGTTTAAAAATGTAGGCCAGGTCCTTCGCATTGAAACATCCAAAATGTCCGAGTTGCCCGTCTTGGCCGGCGTGTTGATTCCTTCTCCTGAACGACAAGAAGAACTCAAAAAGAATACCGATGCGGTATGGAAAAGTGCCGAAAAGACCTTGATTCAAGGTGGATCGGTCGAGGGTGGCAAGGGTGCGGTTCGTACCTGGGTCATTCCGGAAAATGTGCAAAGTGTGCAATTCCTAAGTTGGGCCAAGGATACGGGAATGAAGTCGTTCAAAATGAAGATTGAACTTCTCCACGGTCCCAACAATGTCAAGCAAGAGTTTGATTTACAATGTGGTGGAGGTAGTCAACCCTATCACTGTGTCTTTGAAACTCCTGGACCCGATTGGCAAATTCGTATTTACAACAAAAAGTTTTTGGAAGATGGTCTTTTCCAATGTGCCGTCGTTCCCTACAAGGTCATTTAAATAATATATTTGTGGTAAAGGAAAAAAAGAAGAAGAAAAAACACAACACAAACTAGAACAACAGCCACTTAGCAGTACGTAAACCTTCGGTATTAGAAAGCATCGTGCTTTGTCCGTGTACCAGGTGCTCGATCTTAATGAAAGAAAGTTCGACTTCACGTTTTCGCGTCGAACCGTTTGTGAAAGAAAAGTTCGACTTTTCTAATGACCTTGCTCAACATTCAATCAACAAGATATAAGAGTACGATAGTACAGAAATATAATTCATGTGTGATATGTCTTGCTTCTTGCGCTAGCGCCCATACCGAAACTACGAGAGGGTCCAATTTCAACTCATTCACAAGCATACTAACTAGTACGAGATGGAAGCAAGTCAAGCTATGCGAATGATCAAAAGCATCCAAGATTACTTCCAACCAACCACACCAAAACAGCGGGGTAGATGATGGTATTGCTCATAGTACGGTAGTAAGCCTGTCTCACTCGCGGGTCAAAGGGATCGAACATACGTTTGGTGGTTTGCGAATTCGAACGTTGCCGGCCGGCTTTCACAATGACGTCGACATCTGTTAAAAATAACGGCTCCCATTGTATCCATTTCGAAATCTACGTTATTCTGATTAATGTCGAAAATAGCCCAATCAAAATGTCCAAAGGTGATGGGAAGGACGCGCAACACATTCAATTGCCATGTGGATAGGCAGATCGCCAGAACCAGTAGGTAAAACCGGCTGCTGCAGCGCAAGTTTAGCAGTTCCGGACCATGGGCTAACCAAGCGCGTACAGTAGTAGATAATTGTCAAGTTGTCAACACACACCCCTCTTTCATCACGCCCTGATAGATTGGTCACTACCAGTACTTGTACAGTCAATTACAATTACATTCACAATCACAGTCACAATCGCATTCATTTGATTTTTACTTTCGCAACTCATAGGTGAATGGACAATACAATGAATGCAAAGGTTTTGGAATTATCAATGCAGTCAATGCAGTCACAGGCAATACGACATGATCGCAAGAGGACTCGATTGTTTTTGTCGTCGTCGTTGTCGATATTGTTGTTGTTATTTCAATGTCGCTACGTGGTGACAGTGTCTGCATTTGTATCACCCAGTGCAGGCAGTGCAGGGCCCACTCGAGCATCCGTAGCAACGGTAGTAACTGTGAGGCGAATAACGACTGGAGACGTGAGGACACCGCGGAGATCTTTGCACTTGCAATCAAGCAATGGCGGTAACAACGGATACGGTTACAGCAATGGCTACAGTAACAGTAACAGTAACTCCAATGGTAGTGGTAACAGCATCAGCAACAGCTTTGGAAGCGACGACATCCCAGATGAAGCCACGTTGCGAAGAGCCTACGACTCGTGGCGAGAATATTACGGTCGTCGCAGCACATCGCGGCAAGTGCCACTCGAATTTGACCCCACCCGGTATCATCACTTCAAGGATAACTACATTGCACTCAAGCGTGCCAATTACCGAGCGGCGCAAAAGGCACTAGGAGAAGGCCGCACACCACCACCTCCCATGCAACTCAACGAGTATGGTGATTGCTCGGCAGACGAGTACAAGCGACTTACCCAACCCTCCTCATCCTCTTCCACTCCATCCACAACCTCCACCACCACCACCACAAATACCTACTCCACTTCCACTATTGGTAATGTCAATGGCGCATCACCTGCCGCCTCTAGCACCACTTATTCATCACAGGTCACAACTCCCCCACAAAATAACAACACTTACACACTCACTCCTCCACCCACTTCGGCACCATGGGCTGGGACGTCGTCGGCATCTTCGTCATCCCCGACCGCATCGACTCCCTCTTCTTACACCCACACTTCAACATATGCATCCGGTGGTGACTCAAGAATGCAAGGATCCACTTATAATACCAACAGTGTCGATGATGCCGAGAGCAGAAGCAACAGCAACAACAACAACAATTACAACAAAATGGACCCCTCTTCTGCATATCAGCAAATGAGCAGTGATGGCATGTTTTCCTATAATCCACCGTCATCCAACTCTGCTGCCTCACAACCCCTTTCCAGCAGCAGTTTTGCAAACAACAGTCCCTCGCGAACGACGACTGGACTGGAAGCGTATGCGGAACGATATCGTCCGTCCGACTCTACCAATACTGGATGGGATTTGATGAATGGAAACTCGGGAGGATTTTCATCGACGGGATCTCCATTATCCAATAATAATGGAGCAACGTCCTATTCCTCCAGCAGCATGTCGTCAGATCCCAATGGGGGGAGCTATTCCTACTCCTCGACCCCGCCCTCCGGTACCAATGGAGACTATTTGTACAACACCAATGGTAATGGTGGCAGCGGCGGCGTTGGTGACTACTCTTATTCCTCGTCGTCGTCGTCATCAACCGGCATGGGCTCGGCCAGCTCTTACATGGCACCACCGACCAACAACAATTACAACAACAACAACAATGGGTATCCCTATTCTTCCTCGTCCTCATCCTCATCGTACATGCCACCCCCCTCCCAGTACAATGGCAACTACGATCCTTCCCAGACCAATGGATACATGAATTCGAATCTGGTTCCACCACCACCTCCTCCTCCTCCAGTGCTCAGTAAGGACGAACTTGATGCGGTGGAACGAGCTCGGAAACGACAATCGCAAATTCCCAAGGGAGTTTTTGATGAAGACTTTTCCGAAGATGAAAATGTGGACAATGCTTGGGCCGAATTTGGTATGGCACCCAAACCCAAACATAGACGAGAAAAGATAGACTATGGTCAACCCATTGTCAATGGTGTGGCCAATGGTGGGTCCGTACCGGTAGGGACCAACAACAACAACAACCAAGACAGTAGTTACAATGTCAATACCAACAACAACTTTTACGCGGGAAGCTATTCCGGCATTGGTATTGGCAAGGTCGAGTCGACATTACCAACCACGGCACAATCATCGTCATCATCATCATCATCGTCTTCCACCAATGGCGCCTCGTCCTATTCAAGTGCAGCCTATCCCACCGAGCAAGACCGAGTTCGCACTGCCTATCATGACTGGTGTAATCACTACGGAAAAACCTTTGACGAGCGGAGATTACCAATCTTTAAGGAAAATTACGTGGCCATGGAGACGTATTGTCGTCAGGCTGGTACACCCCTCAAGCAACTGAATGAATTTGCCGACCTGTCACAAGAGGAATATAAAAAGGCTCGACCACCCAAGAAGAGCAATATTCCGGATTGGATGTTGGAAACACCCGAATCCAAAATTGAATCCAAGGAAGAATTCCTTACCTTTGGACCCCGATGGGGGAAGGAACCTCCACCAGGTGCTGCCGCATTACTCAACAAGGAAGCCATTGATCCCCTGACGGGTGCCAAACGAGACTTTCAAGGAGAAAAACGGATTCGCTTGGCCTACCAGGAATGGTGTAATCGCAATGGGAAAAAGTTTGAAGAATCACGATTACCAGCCTTTACCCGAAACTTTGTCGCCATGGAACAATTCTGCATGACCCAAAACATTCCCGTCAAGCCACTGAATGAATTTGCCGATTTGACAGCCGGCGAGTACGACGTGGCACTGCGAGAAAAACAGGCCAAGGGAGAGACCATTCCCTCGTTTGGTTCGGCCGATGCGAGCATGCCACCACCCCCGGGAATGTTTTCACCACCGCCACCGTATCAGCAACAACAAATGCAGCAGCAGCAAATGCAACAACAACAACAACAACAACAGATGCAGCAACAACAACAACAGCAATACGGTTATTCGAACCAGCCACCGCCACAGTACAATAATAATAATAATAATGGCTACTCACAGTCGGTACAATCCTCCATGGGTATGGCGTCCACACCACCCCAATATGGAGGCTACGCAGGTCCAGGAACCGTGACTGGATCGGGAATGCCTCCACCCCAGTACTCGTCGGGACAAATGCCTCCTATTGGACTCACTCCACCACCTCCACAACAAGGATATGGATCTGCCAATGCTCCAGGAGTTCCTACTGGAGGAACGATACCCCCCGTCAATATTGCAACGAATTCCTACCGTGGCAGTGATGTGGGTCCTTCCACCAATACTATTCCGACTACGGTTCGACCAAGCAATACGCCCTCGAAAACAGAAGCACAATTCAAGGCAGATGCAGAAGCTCGACTCAAGGCATTTGCAGCAGCCAAGCAAAAACGCAAGGAAGAAGGTGAAGCACGACTAAAGCGATTTGCCGATCTCAAGAAACAAGCCAAGCTACTTGCTGGATTGAAGAATATTACTCTAGAAGAAGCGACGCGACAAGTCTTTGCCAATGCTACAGCCGAACTACAACGAGAACATGAGGCTTTACTGGAACGGGTGAATGGAACAACAACAAAAACACAAACAACGACGGCGACAGCAAAGATTTCTTCCAATACTTCCTTTGTTGCTTCACGAATCAGAACGAGTTCGGATAAAGCAGGGTCGACGAATAGTACATCATCCATGGGCGTTGCATTGACGACCGAGGAAGAACAAATTCTCAAGGCATTGGCTGCTGTCAAACTCTTGTCAAGATCTGGTGAAGGGAATTACAACAAGCCCAAGCCACAATCCCGTCCCGCTCCTGTGACTACTGATAGTAAGCAACCACCAATGTCACCCAAAGTTGAGACGTTGCCAACTACCGGTAGTACCAAACTCCCCACTACCAATGTGACAAAAGCCAAGGCTGACAAAGCTCCTGCTGCTGCTGCTGCTAAAACGACAGTGGATGACGAACCTTTAGCAAAAAATTCGACAGTCACCAACGTCGCGACTATAGAAGGGGAGCCTGCTGTTTCCGCCGCCATGGATTCCAACCCTCCAACGAGACAGCGGGCAATTGTCGATTTAAGTGCTGTCTTGCAAATTGAAAAGGATGCCTTCTCCAAAGACTCATTCAGAGCCGCCAAGAATAAGAATGCCACTAAGGCATTGAATGAAAGGGAGGACCGTGAGGCTAACAGTAAGCGACGGCCGGATGGTCATATTCGAAACAATGTAACGGCAGTGCAAGCCTCAAATTCTACCAAGTTGTCCGATTCTATCAAGTCGACCAAAATCTCCAACACCACCAAACCCGCAGCTAAAGAAGGCATCCTTCACTCAGACGACAAGGATGTTGTAGTCGCAACAAAAAGTTATAATGCAGCTACATCCGATGATGAAGAACGTCTTCGACAAGCAGAGGCTTCAGCAAGAAAGGTAGCTGCCGACACGGCTCGTCTTGAAGAAGAAGCAACCGTACGAGCTGAAAAGGAAGCGGAAATTGCAAAGCGGCTAGAAGCCGAAGCCAAAGAACGGGCCATTGAAGAAGCAAAACTCAAGGCTCAAATGAAGGCAATTCAAGCCAAAGTCAAGGCATTTGAAAAGGCTCGAATCAAAGCTGAGCGAGAGGCAAAGGAAAAGGCATTAGAAGCACAACGCCTCCAGGAGGAGGTAGCGGCCAGACACTTGGCAGCGGAAGCGGCGCGGAAAAAAGCCGATGAGGAAGAGTTGAGACGAAAAGCAGAAGAAGAAAGACTGATCAAGGCGGACACCGGAGCATCAGCGGAGCTCACCAAAGATACTGAGGAAGAGATGGAAGAGGAGGATGCCGCACAAGTTGTTGCGGTTCAGGTGGACATTTCCAAAGCCAAAATACTGGACAAGTCATCAGCCACACAATCATTGTTAGGGAAAACAATCACAGCCACAAAGGGAAAAGAAAATGCATCAGAGAGTAGTCTTCCTACCATGTCATCAAGCAAGAAAAGCATATTTGAAGAGGAAAAGAAGGAAAGCTCGCATAAGCAAGAATAAATTCGTTTTTACACTACTACTTCTAGCATTGTCAAATCAAGTAAGTTACCAATACCAGGTTGCAAAGACAAGAAACTACTACCGTACTCCAAATTATCTTTGGATAACGTTGTAGCAGCAAATTTTTTGCCCTTGATTAATTTAAAGTCAAGCATGAAATATTACAGTAAGCAACGTTTTCTACTACTACTGCAGGTACTACTAGGCCAAGATAACGAGCCTAGCGCTCACTACCAGTAGATTTTTTGAATATTTTGGGTTCCAACCATCAAACGCGAGGGTCAACGACGTCGGATCTGCATGTACCCCGCCAAGTACTTGTACAGTCCTTCCGTCGATAGAGAACATGGATTGCCAAAAAGGTACGGGCCATAAAAATTGATTTTTTCTCATTTCTTTTCCGCCCCCCCCCCCCACTTTCGTGCTGCGAGCCGTCGCGTAAAATTTCCCCTTTGTTTCTGCTATTTACATATTATCATTGTCAATGTCTGGCAAAGAAGGAGAGATGCCTGAGACGAAGCATCCAAGGCTAGATGATCAAGAAACAACAACAGATGCGGGCGTGTGGAACAGTCCGAATGTCGTCCCGTACGAAGCGCTGAAAAACATCCGTCACGACTTTACAGTAGAGGAAATCGAACACAGCAGAACTCCTCTTCTTGTCACTCGCAACATGACCACCTTGCTTAAAGAGCTTGAACGATCAATTCTATTGGAGGAAACATATAAAAGACTTCTTCAAGGGCCCAGTGGTGTTGGAAAAACCACAACGTTGCTCTATATTGGGCACATGGCGAGAGTGAAGGGATACGTGGTGTTCCCTGTGCAGGCGAGTGAATTTGTGAATCAAGCCAAAGCTATGAGCATGCTGATTAAAGCTTTCTTGAGGAAGTGGATTGTAGCTGTTGGAGAGGATATCCTGACCGAAATCTTTCCTGACGATTATGAGTCGATCAAAAAGATTATTTGGGCACCAATCTTGCAACGTGACGAGGAAGAACGGATTATCAGGACATTTCAAGAGCTTGTGGCTCAGTTACAGACTCGCAAAGACTTGACTGTTGTTTTCCTCGTCGATCAATGCAATGATTTTCATGCAAGCCCGCAGAAGATGAAGATGTATTCAAATAGTGAGTATAGGAACGACGTGACACCTGAAGAAAACCCCGTTGGAGCAATGTTTCTAGACTGGAACACTTTCCACGTCGCACGTGGCGGCATCTTTTACGGATTTTCTTCTGCTTTTCAGTTAATGGCAACTGCACGTGATGGGAACGCTTGTCTTTTCTTTCATGTAAAGCCAATGATCGCTGAACAGTTCCGGGGATTTATTGATTTTCTGATAAATCAGAATCAGCTTCCCTTGGTTTGTAGATCAACTCATTTTCAAGACTTTTTCGACCTTTGCGGTGGAATTCCAAGAGAAGCTTGTGCATTTGGTGCACTACTATTTGGTCCCAATGCCACCCTAAACCCACGTGCGACAGACTATCAGCAGTGGAAGGACGAGTATATGAAAGCCCGAGTTCCAAGTTACATTGCAAGAATTCAACGTCTCCTCTACAAGGACAAACTGCGTTCAGAACGACTTTGGAAGGAGAGTGTACCTTTTGCATCATATCTATTTCTTGGTAGAAATATAGATTTAGCTCCCGAGGTTTGGATTGCATCTGGGTTAATTGTGACAAAAGATGGATATCAAAAGCTTCTTTGTCCTGCTGCTGAAATGGCTATTCTGAAGGTGTTTGAATTTGAGAAAGTAGTCCGTGAAGCCATCGAGCTTTTCCGCAGTGACGCAGCGATCAAATGGAGGAGTTTGGAGTTAGCAGTCGTGTATCGTTTTCGGCAATGGAATGGAAATGCAATGCACTTACCTTGCACGGATTTATGTGGTGAGAACGAAAGAACGTTGACAATACAGACATGTTCGATTATTCATGGTGATAAAGGAGATTCAGAGCCGATACCCATCCCAAGGGGTACATTATTTGTATGCCCCCGAAATACGGTAATGGTGGACTTTTTTGTTCATGATTTGAATGGACTTCAGATTTGGATTCAAGTCTCTGAATCATCTTACGGTGATCACAAGTCACAGCACAAACCAGACCATGAAGTGGTCAAACAGTATGCAGCATGGATTGTAGATCCAAAGAGCGACGAAAAGCTAAAGTACATCTATTTGACCACTAGTAAGAAAATGATGCATAAATATCCTGAAATCAGGAGCAATAAGTTTCGCGACGACGTCTTGTTGATAGCCGATGAGAACATGAAACATTTTTTCGGAAATCTGGCTGATGCTTTTGCAGTCCAGGAAAATCAAAAATAATTGACAAAACCATGCATGGTGGACAAGAATGAATTGTCCTTTAACGACAACGATTCACATTCACGGGTGAAGATGGAGTAAGGGTGGGGGCAAAACTCAGCAAAGACGTTGAGGAGATGGACGAGGGGGAGAAGGGTGCCGGTGAAGTTGTTGCAGTTCAAGTGAACTTTTGTTCCTGTGCCAAGATAATGTTACTGGACCAGTCATCAGCCATCGGCCACAGCATCATCATCAGGGAAAACAATCACCGCCACAAAGTGAAAAGAAAAATCATTCCATAGTCTTCCTACCATGTGAAGCATGAAGAACTACCGGTAATATGGAGAGGCAAGTGTATTAAAAAATTACAAGGAGGATGTTACCCCTGCCAAAAAACTTGTGCCAGGCTTCTCGTTTTAGCCCTTGTCCTTTTAGGATGGCTGATTTTATGAAAACTTCTTTTTTTGTGATTTGCTCGACGAGAGCATATGGGTACGATGAGTTCGATGCGACGCCGTCATACCGATGAAAAATTATGGTGCATACGATAATTAAAGTGATTGAAAGAAATATGAGGGAAAAGCAAGAATTTTTGCGACGATATCGTGTTGGCTGATGGACGTCATTGTACAAAATCCTGCTAATGATAACGCTGGGGTCCAGGACGGCATAGCTCTCCCATTAGCCGGTGGCTGCTACGACTAATTCCTTCGGTTTGTCAGGGAGTGAGACGTTAGTCCCCCTCGTTCACGTGCCAACCAACCACGACTCGATGCTTGTGCCATCATTGTGCCTACTCAATTTTCAAATCAAGTGTTACCATTGGTGCTCGGTTTGAAGCAACACCGGCACATGACAAGCAAAAAATCTGTTGGTCGACAATTTGGCACTATATTGGTTGGTTCTCGTGTGAGCGCCTTTGTTGACGCAAATCATGCCGGCAATGTTGTAACAAGACGATCTCACGACGATCTCACACAGGCATAGTCGTATACATGCAAAATGCCCCCATTATTTGGTTTTCGAAGCGGCAG
Organism: Nitzschia palea; assembly: GCA_019593585.1. Lineage (NCBI taxonomy): Eukaryota > Bacillariophyta > Bacillariophyceae > Bacillariales > Bacillariaceae > Nitzschia > Nitzschia palea. Next base: position 18,342 of record SWEM01000305.1, on the reverse strand, counting down.
AATACTGTTGAATCGGCGAAATTCGGTAGTGAGTTTGTTGCTTTACGGATATGCAAGGAGCTGATTGTTGCATTGAGGTACAAGTTGTTGCGGATGTTTGGGGTCCTTGTTGATGGCCCGGCAAATGTCTTCTGTGACAATCGCGGTGTAGTCATGAATGCGAGTGTCCCTGAGTCAACTCTGCAAAAGAAACACAATGCAATAAATTATCATGCTGTGCGGGAGGCGGTTGCTGCTGGGATAATGCGAGTGGCAAAAGAGGATGGTGCTACCAATGTGGCAGATTTGCACCGAAACACCAACACCGAACGTGGCTTTTCCTGAAAACCAGGTGTTTGACTGCAACAAAAATGCTGCAACTAATTCCACGCTGGTATGTTCCTGACAGACGGGCAGACATAGGTCTACGCACGGCGCGCTTGCGTATCGCGCACGGCAGGGCTTCCGTTGACGGCCAAAGGCGCGCCTGCAGCTTCGAGCATTCAAATTTCTGCCAGTGACCAGTGAATCGTGAATCGTTTTTTGGGTTCCGAATGATAAGGACGGCGGCAACTCTTTCAAACTACCGGTAATTGTTACTCCATCGGTCAAAGTGAAAATGTCCTTGGTGTTTCTGGTTGATGAGATCTCATCTTACGGCACGTTGATAGCGTCTGACGATACAATGTCAGAAGGGCACAAATAAAGTGACGACGATTACGATTGGGACAATGCTTTGGTTGCCTCCGATTCGGTTTCTCCGTAAGAAAAGTCACCCACCCAGGTCCATGTGAAGCCTACCAACAAGAATCCATCAATGAAAATGAACCCCGGTTCTGATAATCGGCACACTAAAGATAAAATTAAGCGACAAAATGTGTCATCAACAATGGCTGGAGACAAGGATAGGCCCATGGACGATAATGCCATTCGTGAGCGTGAGAAGATTCGACGAATGATGCGACCTGGATACGAGTCAACTTTGAAGCGATACGAATTCGAACTCTCACCACTGGACACGGAGCAGCTAAAATTACTTCAAGCAGCGGAAGCTCATCAGGTTGCGAATGGTGCTGATGATGCTGATGATGCTGATGATGCTGATGATGCTGATGATGCTGATGATGCTGATGATGCTGATGATGCTGATGATGCTGATGATGATGATGATGATGATGATGATGATGATGCTGATGATGCTGATGATGCTGATGATGCTGATGATGCTGATGATGCTGATGATACTGCCAATGTACTGGTAGAAAGCGGAGACGAAGAAAACGACAAACTTTTCAAGTACGACATCACTGTCGATCGGGATTATTTCTTAGACCTTAGTTGCCAACCTGGAAAGATTTACATACGTGAAGGATATGAAGAACTTTACAAGTATGTCTTTGACTGTTGGGAGAAAACGTACCAGTATCATGTAGTATTGGTGGGAAATGCTGGAACTGGAAAAAGTTGGTTTCAGATCTACGCATTGAAGCAGCTCATGTGCAGTGCTGACAGAAAATATGACATTGTGATCCATCAAGTTGACACACGCTTTTACCTCATTGATTTAGAGGAAGCAGAAGTCTATCATTGGTATACAACCTACCCCGACATTGTGTATGCGTTTGCAAAGGGTATGCAGAGAACATTGTATTTCTTTGAACCCGGAGCCGATCCGACTACAGCACCATGCAAAGTACGTCTACCAAGTCTATCGACGCTTTCGCCGAATGTTGACAGGATTAAGGAATACAAAAAGGCGCTTTGCACGGAAGTCTATTTTTGACCATGGTCATCAGGAGAGTTGAGAGCCCTTATTCGTGACGCTAATCTTGAAATTGATGCAATAACGTTTACTCATCATCGTGCCTCTAGGTCTCTCCTCTGCCCTCGCATTTTGTCCGATTATGTACCTCAAATTCCCGCCGAATTATCTCACCTCAAAAGGTCTCAACATCGACCGAGACATGAAAGATTCCAACGTCAGTGGCTTTTTGCTATGTTATGACAACCGATCCATAGAAGGCGAGGATCGCTTTGCTGAACTAAATCTCGAGTTCACCACCGCCTATGTCGAAGAACAAGTACAATCTAAAATCCATGCACGTCCGATGAGAGAGAGCATGACGATTGTGTTAGACAAACTTTCTGGTACTAAGACGGATGTAGCCGGGAAGAATCTTGAGCGAGCGGTAATGGAGCTCTTATCGCAAGGGAGTACGCTTCGCTGGGAGAGAACAGAGATTGGGGTGAATCAAGCCCGTTGGGAAGACTATGTGTATTGAAAAGGACTATCATCAGAGAGTATGATATAGAGAGCTTCAGTCAAAAGGGCAAATTCATTGCACCTACGGACAGCACATTCCCGGTCGTTGATTTTGTTTTCTCCCTGGATCGGTCTCAAGAGGAACCGCCCATCGTCGCCTTTCAATGCACTTGGTGCAACAAACACGGTGTCAGTTTGAAGCGGTTGTGTACTTTGCGGAGAAAGCGCATGAAAATACTAGATGATGAAACTTTGGAGATCAACATGATTTGCCCGAAAATGAGGATTTGTACGCAAACAGGAGAAAGGAGGATTATCTTTGTGGCAAACTTGATCGTGACGTCAAGGTGAACAACAAAATTACTCTGAAACCCCCTGAACTCCCAAGTTGGATTGGCAAACCCAAATCACACACTATCATTCTCGCCATCATTAGTTACACGATCTTTGCAAGACGACAACGCAGAACAATTGGCAAAGAAATGGACAAGATGAAACCAAAGCAGAATTGAGAGACTAGCCAGGTGACATACACACGCTTGGAGCCCAAGTCGAACCCGACTTGAATAAAAGGAATACTAACTAAATCCATTTTGGAAGGAAGATACTTACGAACTTGGTCAACAAACACCCGCCTGGTTCCGATGATGAAGATTCGACAGTTCACAGCAGATATGGATCCTGCTGAGAAGTTAGGCTCAACAATTATTGTGATGGATTATGCAGCAAGGAAACATACTGCACTGAACTGACTTGCAGAATATCACTGGCAGTCCACAGGATTCACTGACAGCGGCAGTCCTAAAAGCTACGACACGTAGGACCAACGAGCATTAGCAAGGGTGATGCCGACAGATGAACCGAATGTGCAAAAAGTCTGTTGGTTGACATTGTGGAACTAGATTGTTGTTTATTTCTGGGCTTTCACGAGCTTGTCCTTGTCCTCAAGCAACAAATCACCAAGGTCTTGGTACAGCTGTGTTAGAGTAGTTCTCAACGCGTTCTCATGATTTTCGGCATAGCAAAGGAATCGGAGGCTAGTAGCTCGGACATAAATGGTTGTGTTGATTTCAAACTTATCGCTCGATGGCACAACAATCGAGATATAAGTGTCCTCGGTTGGAAAGCGCCCTTCGCTCCCAGGCGGTGTCCGTGGAGAACGAGATGTGCCAATCACAAGCAATAGACAAAATGCCTTTGTCGATTGGTCGTCGTTTGAACGATATTTTTTAGTTTGTTTTTCACACTGTCCCGCGCATTTACCATACCTTTTGGTCTAATAGAGTCCCAGCACTTCACGCTAACCAAGCAAGGATGGTAATAAATGCCGGCTTTTCAAGCGCTCATTTTCTTGATTGGAAACACCATGTCGATAGCGGGACAAAATGGGTAAAGATAACATCCAGTGGCAGTATCGTACATGTATTCCAGCATGGGTTGGGCAAAACCAGGATGCGACCGAAAGTAATTTCGGCATACATGGATAAAGTTCAAAGAAAGTTTGCAGTCGGTTGAGAACAGTGAAGTGATGCTTTCTTCAACCTTGTCCATCGTTCTCACAACAGAACCTTGCAGTCCTTGGTCTCCCATCGAAGCCGAAAGCTTTAAGCCCTCGTTGTAGGTTTTCGGGTTTTCTTCCAAGTCTAGCTCGAGTTCCCCGGCCTTTTCTGTTGTTTCTCGCTTGAGTTCCCCAAGCTATATCTGCAAATCAACTTCAAACAGCCGCATGTAACTGTCGCTTTCCAACCGCAGCACATCTCCACACAGCAGTATGTGGAGTGCTGGAAATACCTCGCCAGTGTCGCCCCGATTTGGCAAAAAGAAATGCTGATCAAATAGCCTGGCCATTTTTTCAACTCAAAAGTTGGGCGCTCTTTGCCCTGAATCAAAGCGTCCCCTGCACCTTTCCTCAAGGCTCAATCTGGTTGCATCATGCCATGTGGTGCACAGACTGGATCTGGTGGGAAGACAATGTCTACCGATCCAAAGTTCTTCATCTGGTCTTGACCATCAGATTCCGGCGTATCATACCTGACGAGCATCGCATAGCCCGTTGATGAGCCTTGTTGACAAAGTCATAGTTCGCCAAGCCGAGCTGGACACGTGTTCCTAGAACCGAGGCGATGGAGTCGTCATTGGAGGCCCATTTGTCGGATTCAGGAGAGAGTAAGAGTCGGAGAAGGATGTTATACATGGTGGGATTATTGATGATGCCATCACAACAATGTTCTTTTGACAGTGTCAATTTTCGAACATCTTTCCGAGCCTTGTCCTTCTCAGCATGGCGGCAAATAGCGGACGGCCGTTGCACCCGTACTTGCGTATGTCTCCGAGGTCATCAACAACATCGTTCTTTAGCTTCGAAGAACGCAAAACAGAAATTGTGGACAGCGAGTAAAACGGATCATAAAGCAACCATTTTTTCTCACGATCTTTCGTCGTTGCATTGTAGTCCTTGTATTTTTGTATTGGATCCCGTGAATATCTAGTAGGAGGGAGCAGAACCTGTGAGCTGGCAAGTCCGAGCTGCGTCCCGTTGTGCCACCAAGTGACATGCTGCCTCCCGATACCTCTGTTCCAGAAGAATGGTATCCCAACGGAATCCCCGCAACCAATACAACGATGTCCTTTCGGATAGTTGCGCTACTTTCGATTGTTGCGGTATTTTTCTGTTTTTGGTTCAGTCGTCGCCAAGCGCGAATGTCCATCTTTGCCTATTTGCATCAGTTTGACGTGGAAGACATTGATCTACGCAAATCCCCTCCTGGTGGATGGCACGGGACGTATTTGCACAAGCTGGCATACGGAATCAACAAAGCGGAAGTGGATAATCGAAATTCCCTGTATGAATCTGGTGTACATGATGTACACGATTGATATGAAATTACGCCATTGACGCACTCAAGTGTCGTGAGAGATTCCCTCTTCATGGACACGACCTCGACTCCCTCGTTGGGCTACCGCGATGATCCAGAGCTACATGGTCTCGATAGCTACGATGACCTCCGACCTCGAACATACGAACATCCAGTCTCAAGTAAGTCGTGTAGGAGCTCAATGAAGATTGTAATCCCGATGGAGGGGTGCATCGCTTGCGTATCGCGTCTCCTTACTTTTTTCCTAAGTAGAACGCCAAACGCCAAACCAGTGGTCTCGGACAATCACGACCCTGTTCACTATGAAGGAAGCATCTCACGACAATGCAAAAAGTCAACAAATCCCGTAAAGCATTAGACATGATATTTTCACTGCCTCTATGATGATGGTTCCAGTCCTTTCAAACCTTCTTTTCTTTGAAGTCGAAACTTTCGATTTGACAGTTGTGCACTATCTCTCTTCAAGCATTGGCTCGTGACCGTTTCTCATAACGGCTGAATCATTGGACGATAAACTCAACGGATCAAGTCATCTGCGCAGATGGACCGTTGTCAGCGATGAAGTGATTCGCTCTCAACTTTGTACTAGTTTCTACGGAAACATATCAAGATCAAACACGTACAGCAAGACACACGTACTTGGTACAAGGTACGTCTACGTGCAGCCAAAGATACCCGCAATCCTTTTTCTGATGCACACCACATCAAAAATATTAAAAAAATTCCTTGACATGTAGTATATTTTTGTTTCATGTTTCAGTCGCCACCATTCAACATGAATATGATATTGATGATGATGATGATAATGTAGTAGTAATGGAGCCGAAGCTGTTTCATGAATTCCACTGAACCAACGCCCCTTTAAATCGTGATGGGACATTCGCCGCAATGATTTTCTGGGTGTTTGGGACAATACGATTTCAGCCATTCTTCTTGGGAGACACAAATAGTTTCACCATTGTGACAAATGACTACCATGGGTTCATCATTCTTTTTTTCTTGTCATCTTTCTTTTTTTCTTGTCATCTTTCTTATTGCTTCTGCATTGGTCGGCCGTAGCAACAGGACAATATTCACACAAGGACGACCCGGCGGTGCCCGTTCCGACATGACCTTTCTCGTCCGTACAAGTACACGACAAAACAAAGCGCTCACCCTCAATGGTCAACAGCTGTTTACCCTTGGGCGTCTTTTTGTCGGCTTTTGCTTGTTTCGCCTTCATTCGACGTCGAAGGCGCTTGTGATACTTTCGAACAACAAGAGTTACCTCGTCACCATCAGCCACGTTCACGCCATTGATCGAGGTTGACGTAGATACTTGGCATGCACTGGTGCAGTTGGCTTTTACCATGAAGCTGCCTTTGCTGTTGTCCTTACTTGTGATGCTGCTTGTAGGCACCAATGAAGCTGTTGCAATAGGCGCAACACAGCCCGAGGCAGCCGACTTTTGAAGGCGGGATATCTCGATAGACACATTACTCGAGCTATTACTACCAGCCGAATCTATCACATGAACAGAAATCTCATGTATCCCTTGCTTCAAGTCTGATGCGTATTTCATAAAGCGTCGGCCAGATCCAATCACATCATCCTCGAGGTCGGACCGCCATTCAAGATTCAAATCTGGGATTTCTTCGTCTTCAATATCATACACAGATACCTTAAAATGAACCAATTGAGCTCCGGAATATGCCGTGTTGTTCTTTGGATACTCGATGGAGATCACAGGGGGCTTGTTTGGGATTGTGAAGGTGGCATCGGTGACATCCTCTCCCACGTTCATTCCATCAGACACTTGAACCCGAATCAGACCTTCTGTCGTTCCTGGAAGGAATTCCAACGGCATCTCAGCAAACGTATCCTCAATATCCAAGTCAATCGTTGTCCAAGTATTACCATTATCAGCACTGAAATATACGTTGTATCGCAGCACATCACTCAAATCACCATCACTTCCCGTCCATGCTATTCGTAAACTCTTGTCTGAGATTTGGGGCGGTGTGACGGTCACTGTCGGAACATTTGCACTGGCCTCTACTTTGTCCCGTTCCTCTCCCTTTTCATTCAACACGGTGATGCTCTTGAGTGTGGCCGGGCACGGCCGCGACATGATTGTGTGGCCTTTGGAATTATCCTCTGCGTAAAGGCTTGGTTCAAATGGGATCTTGACTTCATCGGCCATCCCAAAATTGATAATAAGTTGCCAGCCACTACTAGTCTGTTCGTCATCAACGTTACTAGGACCGTAAACTCGGATCGGAGCAAGAATAGATGCTGTACCAGCCAAAAAGTCCACAGTGATGCGATAAATACAGTATTCTTCAGTTGTTGAATCCAACATCCTACGAGTACGACGTTCTCCCCAGTTCGCGTTTTCAATACCTTCAAGCATTCCTTCATAGGTTTTTTTGGAAGGCCATATTGTGCTCGTGCCAACTCCACAATAGCTCATCAATTCAAAGTCTTCATGTGGATCGACAATTCTGTCATCACCACTGAGAAGACTGTTCCATCCGTAAAACTCGTCGTAAATGTCAAGAAATGGTGAAAAGCATGCATTCAATTTAGTACTTTGGTCCTTTCCGTGTGTTTGCTCTGCTGGAGTACACAGATACTGCCATTTTGAATAAGTGCTCAGTATTGGTTCACCACAAGGGCCCTGCATTTGGTTACTCTCCTGATTAAGAAATGCAGGATGTTTCTGACCCAGTACATGCCCAAACTCATGCATTGCGGCATAGTAGAAATAGTCAGCGGGATTTGGGCTGTAAATCGCGACAGCGGCAGTTCCGGGAATGTTATCAGCCTCCCCTGATAGATAGTTGTCGAAATCATCGCCATCCGTCAAAATTCCGAGATAAGTAGGACATACAGTTCTGTTGAGACATTCACTTTTTCGCTTGGCTGCAAGCATCATGACTGTGTCATGTGTGGTACCGACATGGAGCAGGTTTCCGATGAACGTCCAGCTCAAGTCTTCCTCGACTTTGGCAGTTGGTAATATCGCCTCAAGCCTTTGCTTTATCTCTCCAAGCCTTGTGTCCCCTAGTCCAAATATTAAGTCCCACGGAATCTTATTATATGGAAGCAAATTGTAAATGTTAATCGGAACTGCTCGTACCTCCTTGAACTGGACCGTTGCTTTACAATCATTCTCAAATGGTCCGGCTTTATCGGCGCATATCAAATTGGCACCAATAGCTCTGATTTCAAATGCAACTTCACCGGAACACCATTCTGGAGGTAATTGATAAGTCAATCCATTTTTCATATGCGAGCGGCCACCATCATGCTTATTCCAAGACAGCTCAGACGCTCTGTTTTCAGTTGGCTCCATTGGAGAATCAGGCAGTTCTACTCCGTTTCGATAAGCGTGTAGGTTCGCTGAAATCATCGTCCACTCGTCGTCGTAATGAGTGGCTCTGACATGGGCTCTGACCCAAGTTTCTTTGTCCTGGATGAGGGTTACTGAGTTCCTCAAGTCTTGTACAACTTGAGTAACTTCTATACCAAACAGCTCTACATCAACAATTCTTGGGTTGAGGCAAAAATGACCCAATAAGTTGCTGAAATGTTCGTTGTTGATGGCTGTAACAACTTGACCACCCACAATCTCCACTGCAGGACCATATTCCCTTTGAAAATCGACATCTGTGTTAGTGCCGTCTTTGAGAGCCAGGACACGGAGCGAATCAAGTCCACCACCAAAAAGGGGGGAGGACTTAGCTTCTTGCACTGCTTTCTTAAGATCATCCAAATTGCCGTAACCATCCGTTGTTAAACAGAAGATTTGCTCGGCTAAACCTCGGGCGCTTGATTTAAGAATTTCCGTTGCTGCAAGTATTCCTTGGTCTGGTTTTGTGTCCCAATTTATTTTTTCGATTTGATCGATTTTGTTGATGATGTCTTTGACGACGCTCTCATCATCGATTACAACAAAGGGAACTTCCACGCGGGCAATATTGGAGAACTGTACCACTGCCACCGCCACTTCACCGGTGCGAGGAACCAGAGCCCAATCACCCAAGGCTTGTTTGAGTCCTTCCCATTGCAGATCCCAGTCCTTATCATCGATACTTGGTGACCCGTCTACGATGAATACTACGTCTCGCCATCGTTCTTGGATGCGGCGAGAACGAAATTGTTCATCACTTGGAACGAGCTCTTGGAGGAAACCATTGGTATCAGGGCCATGTAATCCTCGGATAGCACCGCTTCCTATAACGTTAGAGTAGGTTGTAGATGAGCCGAGGATGGCTTGAAGAGTAACTAATGAAAGTAATGTATGAATCATTTTTTGTAAGCAAGGGTTGACAATTTTTGTTTGATTTTTATGGTGCTATTAGGACGAACACACTAACAAAGAGGTGCAGTATTATGCGAATTGTGGTCGAAATGAGATCTCATCTGTCAGATGAAGAAACAGGAAACAGAAACGAATCGCAATACAATATAAATTCTAGTTTACGTTGTCAGTAACCACCGGATTCTCGGTGCAAGTGCCAATCCATGGTAGGGCAACACATGCATGTTTTGAAGCCCTGGTATCATGTAGGTTGTAGAATGCATATCACTACATGGCGAAAAGTAAGAGAAGTCGAGGAAGAGACACTGGAATAACAGCATATCACTACATGGCGAAAAGAAGAGGGCTATCCTCAATGAGTGACTGTACGAGAAGTCGAGGTAGAGACACTACATAAAACGATAAGAAGTGGGATATCCTCAACTAGTGACTGGGAGATGTTAAAAAATCAATTATTCGTTGGAAATGATTTGTCCACCCTCAAATAACATGCCTTCCCCTAAATTAGGGATTTTGATCGCCTCGTCAGGGCAGGTCTTATCGAGCGCACTCGGACTGCGCTCAGCGCACTCGGACTGCGCTCAGCGCACTCGGTACGACGATCAGACACTGCGCCCAAATCTTCATCAACCTTTCCAGTCCTAACTGAACTTCTCCAAGCGCAAGCGCATCCTTGTGATTCCCCTGTAGAAACAAAAAAAACTAAAGTCTATTTTATCCGACAGGAGTTGTAAAGCTCCAACCCGGCCTGGGCCCGCAAGGGCGCAGAGTTCATGCGGCTGGCTTGCTGTCTAGGTAGCCAATGGGGTTAAACATCGGATAGTCCGTTATTAATCTCGTATTTCGTAGTCCCCGTTGGGATGCTGATGACGCACTAGCTGGGATGGCAGAACTGTATATGCTGATCCAATCTTCGACCGCTGAGAGAGAGTGACGGGCCATGTGATCATCGACGGTGTCGTAAAACAAGTGTCGGTCCACAGGGCAGACTTTGTTTTTTAATGAGTATAGTTCTTGAAGTTGGGAGATAATAATGTGCCGACGCAGTTCCTCTCGAGTAGTCTGGTCTCTGCCGTGGCGATCTTCATTGCGCATCTTCCAAACTTTCAGCCATTGGTCGATCAATATTCGGCCGAGGGAGAGGACCCAGCGGGGACCAGGAAGAAGAAGGAGGTTATCGGGGTGGTTGTGATAAAAAGCGTGCTGCAGGGTGGACCATTCATTGCACCATCGACCTTGATAAACATGATACCAGCCTGTATTATTTTGTGAGACAATAAGGTGTTGATACTTTGCAGGGTACTGTGTAGGGTCAGGGGGTTCGTTGTCATGATGTAATCTGTGCAACCCGTCGTGGAGAATGTCCAGAAGATATGGGTCCGATTTCTGGTCGCAGTACGCTCTTACAGCTTGGATTGTTTTTGTACGCCAGCTAGATCGTGTAGGATGGAGGCAGCGTATCACATGTATATTGTCCTCATCCGGGCATGAGCATGTTGGGCAGGCATGAGGAAGGTGATGGTTATTCCGGTGGGCAATGTGACCGGTAGGACTGATGTTGTGTAGGTGTTTGACTATTGTTGTCCATTGAGTGTGGTATTTTTTGATGGTCTGAGAGTAGTTGGTCCAGTCGATGTTGTTGTGGGTTTGATCGTCCCATTCGTATTTGTTGCACAAATATGTTGTGAGTATGGGAAGGTTGGCGGCTTGGTATATCTTTCGCTTGAGGTCTCGAGTTACCGAGTGGTTGTGCAGAACTAATTGGCATGGAGTGTGAGGGAGTGGGGTAACCAATTGATGAAGCGCCACATCATATCTGTGCTTCTGGGAAGCTTCCTTGTCGGCCTCACAATTAAGCTGGGCTTCCAACGGTAATGATGTGGTCGGTTGGTTGATGTCTTGATGTCCTCGTACCCACTCGAACTTGACATGAACTGGTAGTGTTTTCCACGTTGCAACAATTTCATTGATCACGTCGCTTTCCGGTAACAAGGTGTGATTGGGAGAAGCGTATTTAGTTTTTGTCCCGGACAAGATTCGTTGAATCACTGATTTATTATCGAGGTAGTGATGGACTTGGACGGGAGACGGGGGTTCAATGGACATCTGTGCCATCGTCCTGCAAATCCAGCGAAGCGTAGCAAGTACGCCGTACGCTTCGCTGCGGAAAGAATTTGGGTCGGATCCTGGTGCTGGACCATTTCCTTTTGCCAATCGAGTGCCGGATAAGGTGGAGATTACAAAGCCGAATGTGCCGGATGTGTCCGTGGCGGATCCATCGCTGCAGGAGACAAAGGTACCTTTGGAAAGATGAGCGCGCAGGACTTCATGGGTTTGTAGTACTTGGACGTGGTTTAGCAATTCATTTTCCCACCGTTGGTTGTTTTGGTCGTGGTCCAGAAGTGTTGGCCAAGTTGAAGGGTTATTTGGCACAGCATGATGGTCGAGAGTTTGGATTTTGTGGTAATTAGAGTGACAGATGAATTGATCATTGAGTTTGGACACCGATGTGGGATATCCTCGTATATCGTTGGTGATTGGACCTGGTCTTACGTTGTATCGTCCTGTCCCTAGAATTTCGTGGCTGTAGTAGCTTGGGCCATCCACATGGGAATATAATTTGTTGGTCAGAGGATCATGGACAAATTGAGGCCAGTGGCGAGTGTTGGTGACGTCGACCGTCCAAGGCCCTAACGGAGTACTAAGTATGGCCGATTTACTGCTGATCGTTCGTAGGAACCTTCTCCATGTGCACCACGCTTGGGCCATCGGTCGCTGCTGATTGAAACTCGAAATTCTGATCGTTGAGCTAAGATTGGTGTCCTCGCCAGTGGTTGCATAAGACAGAAGACTGGTGCCTGACAATGTGCATAGGTCGGCCAAGGTCTGTGACTGAAGATAGCGTCTGCAAGAATTTATTTGGATGATGTGTCGTCGTGTCCACATGCTTTGCGACAATACGATGTCCATTATAAAACGGTCTTGTTCCCGCAAAATTGGGGACGTAGGCGAGTCATGTAGGAGGAGCGAGCCATTCACATGATGCAAGAACGTGCGAATGCTGAGGAGGAATGATTGTCCGACGGTGGGGATTGGACTTGTTACATCGGTCAAGAAGCATCGTGAGGTACCGATGAATGCCTGGGTCCAGGATATTGTCATAAACAATAATTTTCCAATCGAGGTGTTTGGAGAGTTGAGATGTTTCAGCGCTTGCTGAAGCAGAAGGCATCCTTGTTCAAGGTAAAGTTGCTTAAATCCGGCGCCCCCCATTGTGGAAGGGGCGTAACGTATTGCTCGAGCCATGTGTCGATTGTAGCCACATCGAGGCAGTAATGATCGCAAAAAGCGTTGATCCAGACCGTCGCATTGGGCTTTGGTGAGCGGGGTGATGGAGAGAGGGTATTTGATTGACGGTAAATAGAACGAAGTGTAATATATCCATGCTTCCGTAGTGGTAAAAAAGTTTGTCTCAAGCAGTTGTGCCAGCCTTTGGTTCTTCGCTTGCATGACCGCCCATGTCTTTGTATGGACATTCGCTGGGTTTATAAAGCATCCCAAGGTTTTGTGTGATTCGTAGTTGGATAAGGATTTAGTGGGTGTTGTTATTCCGTTGTCCTGGAGATTGATGACGTAGTTGGAGTTGCCACCCGCTAGAAAGGGATGCCCGTCATTATTCCAGAGACTGCTTATCACGTGGAACGAACACTTGGAATGTTCAAGGGCGCCTCCTGAGGACCACAGCAAGTCGTTCCACAGTTGGACGTCCTCTTCCATCCGTTTTATTAATTCTCGAGGGTTCGGTTGTGTGTGGGCAGAAAACCGGTTCACGCGTTGAGCACAGTCGTCAACAAATCCTATCATATACATCTTTACTATCCTTTTGGCGTCGTATGAGGTAAACAGCGCACCATGTGCTTCCGAAGCAACAGCGTCAAACAGAGTGGAGCAGACAAAGCACCATAGGGCAGGCGAGTTACCGGAACCTTGGCCAGTTCCATAGATGGGTTGAAGAGTGGAGTGCGAGTATGATCCTTGAGATATTCCAATCTTGGTTTTGAGGTGGTACCGCGCTTTCTCCAGGGTAGTCATGTTTAGCGTTACCAGGGATTTATCCATGCCTAAGCGCCGACAACTGAGAGCGGCAACGTTTGGAAGAATTCGATCATAACAGGAAGTGGCATCAAGATCATAATTTATACCAGGTTTCATTGACATCCTATAAAGTTCATGTTGTAAGATTTCGATGAATGCCGGGTCGTGGGCCGACCTGCCCGGGCGGCTGCCATAGAGTCCGTCGTTGAGCATGTGTTGGTCTTCAGCTTGGTGCATCGCCTGGCGCCATTTAGTTGCAAGAAGCAGGTTGTAGTCGGCTTCATAGATGTGGATCACCCTGAGGCGGTGGATTCGGGGGTTGTTACTATCTTTTTGAAGCATTATATTAACTACTTTTGTCCAACGTTCAAAGGGGTAACTGAATTTGATTGCATAGTTCAACAAGGATGTGGTGGCGCGGAGCAGCTTGGCTTGTTTTTCTTTCATCATTGTCGCTTCTTCAGTGTTTGGGATGGTACCTGTAGGTCTCCAGATGCTATGATAATGTCCAAGGTGGCAGCCTGATGGGGACGTTGTTGTAGATTCCTTCCAAGACCGTAATTTCCCCAACACTTGCGTCGTGGTGATGGTACCTTCCAACAGGAGCGTGGTGCGTTTGTGTAGGTGACGAATCAGCAGTTGTGTGGCTTCGGTTAAAGAGTCATTTTGGAATTGGCCATCCAAGATCAGATCTGCTGCATAACCTTCTGCCTTGTATCCGACATCCATACTCAACGGAGGTTGTGTAAATGGGGTTCCCAGCGATTGGCCAAAGTGATGGTGATTACGCCGAAGTAGGAGTTGTTCTATTTGTGTAGGAATGGTTACTGTTTCCCAGTGGTCAGGAGTATCGGGTTGTTTCTTGATATTCTCTGTGTCGGTTATCGCAATGTTTCGTGGTATTTTAAGCTTGCTCAGGCCCAGATCTCCACTGTCTTGATTCCGCAAATAGCGTATTTTCTGATATATCCGATGCTGTGTTTCTGCTCGTAGCAATTGGCGGACCGCTTTGGCCTTGCTGTTGTCATCCAGCGCCGAATAGAGAGTGGCCTTTTTTGATAAATATTCCTCACGTAAGTCCTGTGCCATTTTTCGAATGTCCTTGAGCGTCTGTATTGCTTCTTGGTATCCCCGATTGATTGTTTCCGAATCGATAGGGATTGATGATGGTAGTTCGGGCCATTTTTCACGTAGGCGAAGCATTGCCGGTTCATAATTTATTGCATTGGAAGTGGAGGATTTGGCGAGACGATAGAAGTGGAGAGATGCCCATGCACATGCCAATTTGGGACTCCAAGGAACTTCTTGTTTTCTGGAGCAAGTTTTTGCTGCATGAATTGAGGCACGAGTGAGGTCCCGGTCCAGCGATTCTGCCAGTTCATGTGCTGGTAGGTCGTTCGTGTCGATTTCGTCGAGCCGTTCGAAGAATCGGTGGTCTTCCAAGTATTTAATTTTTGCTTCAACATATTTGGCGACCGTTTCAGGATTGGTCGACGAAAAGTCCCGTCTTTCCATTGGCGCGAGCGGAGTCATTTCTTGTTCAAAGAGTGCATCAGTCTTGAAGTCGATAAATATTCCGCGATGATCGCTCGGAATTCTGTATCCGAACGGGTCATAGCCGGCAGCCTGTACATGTGGTAACAACGACGGAGTAATTAGTACGAAATCAATGCGGCGTGGCCCACGTTGGTACGTTGCTGGGATTTGTGCTGACCCAAGTCGGATACTGAAGAGATCAGCCAGAGCGCATTTTTGGGCAAGTGATGAAATTCCTGATCTCTCTGCATCCATTTCTTCATTGAAATCGCCGACCAGAATGATCTCTTCATCCTCCGATTGAATCTGTTGGATAAATGATTGAAGGTCATGAATAAAGGATTCTCGGGGTGTCGCAGATCGATTTGGACGCAATGTGGTATTTTCTTCCAATAATTGGGCATACTGTTGTGAGGATGCTGAAGTGGATCCCATACGTTGTCTATCGCATACTTGGTACGCCGAAATGATCCGGATTTTTCGTTCAGATTTTGTATTGAGGCACATGGATGTCCATCGTCCCATTCGATCCCTGGTGTGACTTTTTATTGAAGCTGTTATATTATTGCGCGCAAGAATTGCAGTTCCCCCTGGTTTGTAGGGCGAGGAAGTTTCGAACTTTGAGGTGGACGTAATCAGCCGACTTTGTGCGAAGTGGCGTTGGCAAGTCTGTTCCATGTTGGTGCGGATTTTGTATTGATTGGTGTCTGTATTCATCTCCGAGAAGCAACCGATGTCGACTTGAATGCCTTCCATGATTTCGCAAATATACGGCCATTTTCCGCCATCGGAGGTCCAGCCCAGGCCATTTATGTTTTGAATATATACTCTGGTGGTGTTTTGGTTGGGGGTTTCCTCGAGGATGTCGCCGATGTGTTCGCTGGGGATGGACGGAAATTCGTGGATCAAGGATTCTGTCGCGTCGATGTTCGTTCTTTCTGAAGTTGGACACATTATTCAAGTTTCTTGCCCAGGTTGGCCGTGGGCGGTGGCTTTAGCTGGTCCCCGTCTTCCTCCATTGGTTGAGTAAGTAGTGGGGACTGATTGGTTTGGTGTTGGTGAGACGATCGCCTGGTACGGCCTGTTGTGGACCCAAAAATCTTATACATGTTTCCTTGTGGGGACGCGTTTGTGTTGGCTTTTTTAGGAGGAGGTGTTTCTTTGGACGTGGTGTTGTTCCTTGGCGGAGTGGTGTGGGGTTTCCCGTAGATGGTTACCTGGTTGTAGTCCAATGTTGTGGGGCGGAGTTCATCGTCATTAACGGGAAACCGACTCATCAATAGCTCGAATTTTTGCAGCATACTGTCTTCTCGTGTGTTCCTGGAGTACGCCAGTTCAATTGCTTGGGCCAACTGGTCCTCCAAGTCCTTGCTGCGAGAGACTTTGGCTTGGATGTCTGCGTGAAGATTTTCGATTTGGTTCGTTTGGTCGTTTTTCAATTGTGTGATCAGCTGGGCTTGTGCATTCTTAAGTTCACGCAACATGCTCGCTTGATCATTTTGGAATTGTTCGAGCAACTGTGCCTGTTGACGAATGAGCTTCTCTAGTTCTGACTTCTCTCTCTGCCATTCTGAGAGGTCGGAGGTGGTGGGGGACGACATTGTTGTTGCGGTGACGGTACTGGCTGGGGGGGTTGCCGCGGCTGCGTAACTTGTGTATTGGTATGCTGCCGGCAGGTCGCTCAGATTCTCATCGCCATAGGTCATGAGGCTATCATTCGTGCCACTGGTCAATAGCGATCCATATGAGTCTGCGGAGGAGTCATCCTGATAGTCTCTGATTTTCTTGGATGATATCCTGGGGCTTGGCCAAGCTGATGGTGTTCCTTCCAGAAAATTGTTGGGGACTGCGGTTAAAATCTTCGACCAGTTGGTTTGAAGTTGCCTATGGATGAAGGGGCTTTTTGTCTGGTCAACCAGTATATTCCATTCGCCAGATTCTTCAAGTTTCTTAGTTGGCACGACATGATAGACTCCTGTGAGGGAGTTGATATCTTTTAGAATAAAATGCATTATCTCCTTAGATATTCCTTCAAGTTTAACTACCCAAGTCTTATGGTACACCTCGTTCTGCTGTTTGATGCATTTGGTGAACAAGTCGGGTTGACTCCTCTTGTATTTAAACGGAACAAACATTTGAGTTGTCCTAAATTCGCCTTGGGTTAACAATTGACCCATCCTTTTTGCCTCCGACTTGGAACACTGTACGGTGTACGCTCTAGTCGTCGCATTGTTGGCTTGGTTTGTAACTTTTTGAGGGATCAATTGAAAGGTTGGTGGGTTTGGATCCTGACCAGAGATATATTCCAGGATCATATCGTGCAAATGAGTTTGGTGAAAGTGAACTGTGTGGATTTCTTTGATAAATCCGATGCTCGTGGTTTCCCATTCGTCGTACTTGAACGGGTGGGGGAACACATACACTTTGGCTTCAATTACCTGATCATAGAAGAAGTCGTTCCGTTTCCAGTCAGGGATGGAGCTTGTGGAGCGGATCTTGGTGATGGATATCCAACGGATGATTGTCTGTTTGTTATTCTTAATGGGTTGAAGTAGGACTGAGGCGGTATGGACTTCTTGCTGGAATTTTTGGTCGTCGTCGGTTTCGTTGAAGAACCATTCACGTTTCTTATGGTCCACGAAGGTAACATCATAGAATGAAGTCATGAGTTCAGCAAGTAAGGTCGTGAGAACTTTCCGAGCACTAGATACGTCGAGGTTCCCTGGTAGTTGCCATTTTACCAGGACCTCTTGTTCCTCCACATCGATTTTCTCCCGGTTGCTTCCTGCCATCTCCGTATCGTCTTCGGCATCGGCCCAGCGTTCCGGTTCTTGCGTAGAGCGTTTGCTATCCTTAGCTTTTGGCTTCAAAGTGGTTGGTACCATGGTCAGATTTGCACCTCCGGGGGTACCAGCTGGCTACGGCTAAAAAACTCGCAATAATTTTGGACCTCCCTAAAGAAAGTGCTTCGAAGTGCATGAGAGGGAAGAAACGCGCGTTTTTAGCAAGATACTCAGATGCAGCAGATGCAGTAGGCACGCCATAGGTAGTAAGCTAAGTGCAGTAGGCACGTCAATAGATAACATGTCAGTAGGCATGGGTAGACCTAGTTGGTCTCATCATAGAACTATTTTAATATGACACTACAGTAGGTAGTGGGCGGACCTTGGTGGTTCCATACTGAAGAGACATGGCGGAAGCCATGGGCAGACTCTGTGAGTCTCAAGCGAAGGTACGACGTGTCGTATGAGGACCTCGTAGGTCCCAGCAAACCATGACGGTAGTCA
>SWEM01000304.1:0-36840 GCA_019593585.1 Nitzschia palea | reverse complement strand
TGGGGTGATGATAGGACTCTATGATTGTTGATGATTTTTTTCTTGTCATTGTGTCTGCAATCGATGGAGGCCTCGACAACTAGGTAGCGACAGTATGCTGGTTTGCTTTTTATCTCCCAAAGAAAAAACACTTGGAAATATTGAGCGTCCTCTATTGGTAGCTTCCACTCGTATCGCTAGCGTTGTCGCCTGCATTTGGAAGTAGTTGATTTTGGACTTTGCTCCGATACTGTACACAGACACCGACACTGAATTTATTAGTAGTACTACACAAGACGTGAAACCTTTACAGTTGAGGGTGGTGTTTGGTGGAGTAAGCGGATTCCTCATTGACACGCAAACGTCGACTGGGTGTGTTGTTGTTGCGGAGCCCAGGGACGAGCCAAGATGATCACACGTTTGTTTTTACAGTTACTGGTCAGAACGTCGTCGTTCACTTCGTCCTTCTCTCATACATCGGGCAAAGCAACCCACAATGAGCCAAAATACTTGGGTAAGAATCAAATAGGTTGCTCCATTCCCATAGGCACATTGATACATGTTACAAGCCTCGGATAACCAAATGACATAGACCAAGGCTAGACAAATTTGAACACCGGTCGCTGACAAATCCATCAACAAGTGTGTACAGGGAAGAGGGAATAGGCATTGTTTAAAGAAACCAAAGACCAATAGTATTCCACCAAAGCCAAAGGCCATTAATGACGTGACCCGAGCACATTTAAAGGCGGCATCTTGAATATCTCGATTGGCAATATCCGAAACGGTGGTACATTCCGTAGAACCACCGAGGGGATTTTGGTATTGAAACAATCCCAAAGTCCCCTGGGTCACACCTTGAGATTTCAGTTCTAATAAATCACAAGATTTGACAAGTAATGCATTTGTAACCACTATGTTTGTACAAGACAGAGAGAGGAAAAGAGAAAGCAAGCAAATTTGAGTGGCTGGATAGCACAATACGGTAGTTCGAACAATGGTACCTTGTACCTTGTACCCATGGCTGCAAAGAACCGGTGGGGACGCACCTGCGGCAATTGTGGATCCCAAAACGAGTAATTCGCACACAAGACCCACCAATGACATTTTCGAATTATTTACAGTTTTATATTCGTGTCTCTTTTGTGGGGGGCCACACCTGGGTTGGTCGTTTCAATGGTTGAAAGTGCCAATGTGCTTGGAATACTTCACGTCTTCGTCAAACGTGTCATTTGTTTCGGAAGAGATTCAAAATCCGCTCCAGAGTTATCGGACACCAAGTCGAACACGGACTCAACACGGACGGCAGCGAACAAGTGGGGACGTCGTCGGGGATGTCACCAAGAACAACGACCGAACCACCATGATTCTTCTAGGCCGTTTGCGGTGACTTTTTCATTTTTCCTGTTTTAGTACAAAAATTCATTGACCACTTTGAAGCACTGCAGACAGTGCAAGTACCATACCAGGTAGTGGAATATCGGTTGATACTCATACCAGAGGCGTGAGAATACACCTACCAGATATAGTCATCTCTATATCAGCTACTGAAACTTTTTTCATTTGGTACCAGTGCCAGGTAACATTGTTGTCATCACGCAAGCGCAAGCATGACAGGGTCGGGCAAGGGTTCCAACGATCGTTACGAAGTCCTTTCGGCGTCGGCACCACACAAACGCAAACAAGGGCCCAAACAGCAATCACGTAGTTATCCACGAGGTGTGGGATTGGACTTTCGCAAGTTGGCTGGCTTGACTTTGGCCAGCTACATTGATCACCATGGTGAGTTGGGTGCGTCATTCCTTGTCCGTAGTGCCTGGCCTGGCGTCTTTTTATCTTCCATTTCAAACTGTGACCTCACTTGTGCCCCATGTCGCTGTCTCCACTGCACACACATCACACATTGGGACAGGAGTCAATGTTCGTGCCGAAGCACCACCTTCGGAATTGGCAGTGGCAGTGGCCCGTCACTTTGAGGGCATGGAGGTGGAAGAAGATGAATGCATTGCCGGCTTTTTACAACGCTTGGAGGCTGGATCACATGCCACTACCGAGTATGCTCGTCAAACGCAACATTACGATGGACATCGTCCCCATCCCAAACGCAAACGAACCAAGTGGGCGGCCCGTCCGGGGGAACAAGTGGCCGCAAAGGTAACTCGAACCGATGAAAATGGATCATGGATTCTGGCCAGTGTCCAACGATTTTACGCCGACACGGAAACCTATGATGTTCAAGATGAAGATGATACCTCCAAACTCATTCGATTACCTTGGAGTCATGTCATGCGCTTGAGTACCGGCGCCGAGGGATGTTTTCAAAAGGGCGCGGATTGCATGGCCATTTTTCCAGAAACAACCTCCTTTTACAAGGCCAAGGTTTCCAAGAGCCCCGTCTGGAAATTAGATCATGGTGTACCCACGGTCAAAGAAATTATTGTCAAATTTGAAGACGATGAGGATGGGTCGGGCCGAACCCCCCATCGACGGGTTCCTTCTCGTTATGTCATTCCAGTGCCACAGCAATACTTTTACGATGAAGCGGATGATGTCGACTTGACTCCACCCGGAGCTACCAAATGATTATCTAGTACCGGGTAATGCCGGTAAATACTTCCAGTACCACATGCAAGGTACTACCACCACTATACTGCTGGAAAAACTCCATAGAAGACTAACGACTAACATAACAGTAGGATGAAAAGTTTGGGGGACCTCACGTTGTTTGCATTGAAGTGAATTTATCATTTATTGATCAAGCCGACTTCATGCTTCTGCGATATGTAACGTCGTACCTTTCTTGTTCTTTGCGCATACAGCACCACATTCTACAATGAAGCAATTTCGGCTCCTGCCACCCACTGTTACAACGAGTTGTTGGATGGATATCAAGGACAAACCACATTTGCAAACATGGTAATTGTACTCATGAACCAAAACGAATTTGAGACCACCCGGTGATCAAGCCTACTTGATGCTTCGGCGAAGGTAACCTCCCTTGTCTTTTGCGCACATGGCACCACTATGAACCACAACTGTGTCGCTACACCAAGACAAGCAAGTGGATATCGTGAAATGGAAAACAATCATGTGGTTAACTACTGTAAAAGACTACATTTGCTTCCAAGTGGTCCAACGTGTAAATTTTCACAACCATGCAAATCAAAAGAGCATTCAATGCCATTTTCCACCAAACAACTACCGTACTACCCGCCGTAGCACCGGCTGTCTAATCTCGGGCCATGGCCTCCTTGATGGGCATGCAGCAACCACACTTGGGGTACATCTGCAAGATTCATCCAAGAAAATGAAATAATGTGGTGTGAGGTTTTTTATCAAGTCGACAGAGGTTACAATTTTCCATGCACAAAATCCATTTTTCATCGTACCGTTAGACCAAGGACAGTAACAAGAGGAGGAACTTCTTCATCACAAGGAATTGCCGCTGTGACTGCCAAGCAAAAGGCTTGGAGTTGAATCTTGACGAGAGCGCATCCATCACATTCAATCGATGGTCCACAGCATCCAAGTGGTAGACATCCGGCACCAGCCTTGCAGCAGACGGCACAGTTCAAGCAGCAGCAACTGACAATAGTAACGTTATCATTATAGAGTCAAAGTTGAAAATTTTGATAAAGAGTCAACAACATGGTGAGATACACGACTTAGAATTCAGATACTGATCCAATCGACCCATCAGTAAACTTACCCAATCTTTCCACTGCAACCGGGGCAGTCACATCCTGTGTAGAGCCCGCAATGTCCACAGCAGCAGGCGCAGCAAAGGACAATCTTCTCCTCGTCGATAGCGTCGTTATCACAGCAGCAACACATTATTTCTCTTCACTACTAGTTAGTACTTCCGATAACTTTGAACGGTACAACGATACACCCTACTGGGACTTGGTTACTTCTAGTGCGTTTTTACAGGATTGCTTCCACTGCATGACACCTGCTTGTATACCAAGCCCGCACTAGCCGTCGCAAGATCGTGTCAACGTCAATCCGAACACGACGCTCGCACTGCCACACCCTTTCGTCATTTTTTATGGAGTGGAGCGCACGCCCACATCGAACAATTTCGATTATATAGAGGCGACGGCGTTCGTTGTTTCAAATATATAAGGGATGCTCGAGTTTGATCCCGTGACGAAAGCCGAGAGACCAAGCGCCTTTAATTTTCAATGCCTCGAATATCCGTTCAACGGCCAAACCGTCCACCAACTGGAACATTCGTCGTCTTCCCCTCGCGATGAAAACTCCGTTCATGACTCAGATTCGCCTCCAAAAATTGCTCTAAAAGGAGTAAACGATTAAAATACAATAGCCCCGGACGAGCATTAGGTTGTGAGAAGAGTGCGAAAACCGCATTCACACAAACACAAAACAATGTATTCGAGGCCTGTTGATGACACCTTCCTACTATCCACGATGAACACCACCGTCAACGTTATCCCTGTTGCACCAACCAAAGGAATCCTCAAGAAGGAGACTCAAAAGAAAAAATATCGTTTTCGGCACATCTTGAAGAAAGCAACCACAGTAGTCACTTTTCAAGATTGCGTGGAAATCAGGGAATATGAACGTATTCTCGATGCTCACGGAAACAATCGACCTGCCTTGGCGTTGGGTTGGAGATATACTCCAGAGCCTTGTTTACGACCACTGATCACCGATACGAAAACGCCAGCAAAGTATGGTTCTAAGTTGGGATTGACGGGGAAAGAATGCCTAGACCTTTTCATGAAATATGGTTTCTCGACCAAGGAAATTTTGTTGTACACGCAAAAGCTCGACTTGAATGTTTGCCGGCAGCGCAAATCAGCGTTGGTAGATACTCAGTCCACAAGCAAAAAGTCGACTAGAGAAAACAGTCGAGGACAGTGTTCACAACAAGAAAACTGTCATATTCGTTGCATCCAGAAAGACGGATTAGAAGCGGTCGATCCTGTTTTGCTGTTTGACTTATTCGATATCAGCAAGAGTGCATTTGTTGACTCTCTCCCACGTAGTGTCTTGTTCGAACTTGAGCTTTCGACTCTTCAGACAACAACCGAGAACATTGAGTCCTCACTGTCGGAAATTGGCTTCTATGTGGACGAAATATCAGTGTCCTTGCAGGAACGAATTTTGACGATGATATCTTGTTCCTGACAACAACTACTTTGATTTAGCTATGAATACTTTGGCACTGTAATTTTTAAGTCTGCTTCTATTAGACACATTATTATTATTTCACAGTTTTGTTGCTGTTGTTAGCTTTCCTTACTGTCGCATCCTGCCTCTCTTGTCTCACATGACCTTCATTCTCACAACAAGGTCGCCAACAGCGAAGTAACCTTGGGGAACTTCCGGAAATTCTGTAGAACTACCGCGTTTACAAATGCCCTTTGGCCATCGAAAGTGGTCGCGGGTCGATAGTAAAATAACGGATCATCAACGTTTTACAAGGCGCTTTTCGAACACAACGAGAAAATATGCCACCACAAACCATGCCATAACTACCGGTACTGACCCATTATTTAATGCAGGCAGTCTACATGTCCAGCAAGTAAATTATACTAACTAAATGGACGACTATGCTTATTACCGGTAGAGATGTAGTATGATGCATTACTAACGTTAGTAATAAACAAAAGGAAATCAAAGAAAAAAAAAGGAAAGATAGAAGGCACCAACGCAACAACTAGTATTTGCATGGTGGCAGAGTAATTTTGAGTTAGAAACAACGATCCGACTGCCAACCATCACAGTGAGGACGATTCATCATGACTCATCGGTCTAGTGATCATGAAGCAAGAATGAAAATCAGCAACTCACACACAGTCAAACATGCAACAGCACCAACAAAAAGGAAATCTTTACTTTGCAGGGTTTTGGTGCGTGACTTTGGACGCACGCAGTGGTCTCACTTTAAGTAAAGGGCAAGTTCTTGCCACTACGGTAGCGTCATAAGGCAAGCTGGGTAGGTTTCCAAGTCTGAGCTGCAAAAGATCTCGAATCATCAGTTCTTTCTTGTTGATCCAAAATCCAAAATAATAAACAGAGTGAATTCTTAAAAATGGGTATGCCCTACGAAAGTGTTTTTGGTTTATCAACGAGTCCCTGTTGTGAGAGTCTTGTGTAATATTGGGAATATCCAGTCAAAAGTGTGGCATAAAGGACACCCAACGTTAAGCCAAAGGGAGGAAGAAATCGTTTTGAAAGCAAGATCATCCAGGATTGTTGTTCGAAAATTCGGAGTAAAAAGGATGTCACCAACATGGTCAATGAAAAGACGAGTAAACCAAAGGAACTCTTGTCCATGGATGGCCATTTTCGTTTCTTGCCCATGAAAGCTTCTACCAGGTTGGATCCAATCTTTTGATAATGACCCGTAAGGGCGTAGGTTACGGTTTGCCAAGTCTGACTACAGAGTGAGTTTAACATTCCAAACCCCATTGCCATGAGTGGAAGTCTCCAACGATGGGCCGAGGGACCATTGCTTTGAAATATCCAACTTATCACGTCAGAAAGGCCAAAGGATAAGAAGGTGGCTTGTGCCACACGACGAATAGTTCGTGGTATTTGTTCCGTTGGTGACACTACTGGCTGCTGTTGTTGCTTCTTTTCAATGGCCTTGTAAAGCGTGCATCCCACCAAGTATAATCCCACCATGCTGGCACTCCAACAAGAATCATGCCATCGTCCATCCAACAAGGCATCCAAAAATTTGACTGTATTGCCAGTCATCATATTTGGAAAGCAACTATAATATCGAAGAGAAATGGCTTCGACCATTCCTGATAAACCCATCAACGCCATGACCATGGCAAAGTCGACAGTTTCCAAGGAAGGAAGTAGAGTCCTCGACGACGTTTTCTCGATTCTGAAATATGCTTGTTGCACTTCTTGTCCTTCTTCTGCAACAGTCTTACCGATATCATCTTGATATGGCACACGAACACTCCAAGTTGTTCCGTTATTGGCGGTAACGATACCTTCCCTGGTTATCGACGGAACTTTGTTATGAACACTGGGAAAGCCTTGAGCAGTGAGAATGAGCAACGAGGAGGCAAAAACAACCAAAGTGGTCCTCCGTATTGTTTGTGCGTAAAACATTGGTGAGTACAATTGCGTTGACTGTTAGGCAAGGATCAATGGTCGTCTAGGAGTAACAACAGCATCTCAGAGTGAATGAGGTGCAATGGCGAATGCCGATTTTCGTTGCAACGCAAAATTTTCTGCACAAAAGTTTCGTTTAGGATTCGCCACGTCGGTTGTTCGCGCTGACTACAAGTACAAGTACCGGTATGTCAGACGCTTCTTGTGCGTCTGCCACCTGTATAATAACCGAAATATAACTGATGGCAACACTGTTTCCATATGTGTCACACACCACGCTTTCTTCGGATCGATGAAAGATCCAAAAGACATGAACAATGGAAATCACACATTCCGTTTTGACTTTTATCTTTGAGTGACAGTGAACGTTTTCCAACATGAGTGGCACACACTCGCATCGATGGAGTTTTGTTGTGGCATGGATTGTCCTACGGAATTTTCCAGCCGTGGTCGGGACAACAAGAACCCACAGCGGTCGGTGGCAACATCCTGCTCGAGACTACTCATCGCACACTTCGTTGAATGTTCATGAACGATTGTCAAGATCACTTGGACGTCATTTTGACTTTCAAAACATTACTTGGAGTCACAGGGGTGGTTCTTCTTCCGATGAAATGTCACGACCCTTGCCGATGGCGATGACATTACACCAAGCTCGTGTCATTCATCAACATGCTTTGGATGCCATCCATGGCGTACAGCGTTCGTGGGGTCATGTCACGGCAACTCCAATGCCAAATTCAGATTGGAGAATCCAACGACCACAAGCATCATCACCATCATCACCAATGCTCTTTTCTCCCATGGATTATGGTGCGGATCCCACCGGCAATACGGATTCTACGGCTGCCTTTCAAGCGCTGTTACAAGATTTGCTGGCGACATCTCCCTCTCGTACCATGGCTGCCAACATTACCAATTTGGGTGGTGCCATTATTGATTTACAAGGCGGCCATTATGTACTATCTCAACCAATCATTATACCACCCTTTTATGGCAATGCCCATATACTGGATGGAACCTTGTCCGCCTCGATGAACTTTCCCTCGGATCGATGGCTGGTGGAAATTGGACATGTCGATACATGCCAGCCAGTCCAACCTGATGATCATCATACTCCCGATCCTCAATATTCCTGTAATGAATTTATCGATCTTTCCAATATCTTATTGGATGCCAATTTTTTGGCGGCGGGGGGAGTCCGGATCAGTCGGGTCATGGGAACAACCTTGACCGAAGTCTTTGTCACGGGCTTTCGAAACGTGGGAATTTTAATTTCTCATGGACACGAAGTCATGATTACCAATGCCTGGTTGGCCGAATGTTATTGGTCCAACAGTCATTGGTGTACGCAACGTCATTCCAAATCGGTAGGAATTCGAATTGATGGGATGGATCATTATATTACCAACACAATAGTGTTTGATTTTGCCCGCATCGGGGTGGAAATTCTACAACCAGCCAACATCTTGGTCGGTGTCCATACTTGGAATGGAGGTAGTAATGGAATTGTGGTGGGTAGTCATGAAACACGGGCCCATTCGGTCCGATTGATTGGATGTTACTTGGATTTTCAAACACTAGATCTATGGGATCCTTGGCAGATTGTCGTGGAATCAACCTTTTTTTACTATGGGCATGTGGTCTTGCATGCCGGAAAAGAATCCACAGTGGATGGATTAACCATGCGATTCAATTACTACAATACCAATCAATCCGTGGTCCTGGATGGAACCTTTCCAACTGTCAAACATGTTTCCATTCAAGACGAAGGTGGTGATTTCCCCCCCAAGACCACCAAAGCCAGCCAACGACTCAAGCTATGGAATGCCAGTGAATGGGAATTTGATTTTGGGAACCAACTGTTATTTCCGATCATTGATTATGTCACGTATTCGGTAGTATCCAACCGAATCGTATCTCATGTCGCACGACCACCCAATGGCACACGAGTTACCATTGCTACGGCCGAACCGATTGACGCCATTGTTTTTGTTACGGTAGAACAGGGAAATTCGTTCTAATTGTACCTGGTATTGCACCTTGTCAAGTGACATTATGGGAGCGACACGATGCTGTTGTAGGCGGATGAAGGAACTGATTGATTGTGGGAAAGAGGATGGCAGAGCAGTATCTAGCTGGTATGACCACTTGCATCAGCAAGTGACAAAATTGTGAGCATGGCTTCTTTACTACTAACGTTAGTAGAAGAGCTACGAGTCACCATGTACCTGGTACCTAGGTTATAGTACCAGTAGCATATGTACGAGGATACCGTTATTTCATCATCGTCGCAGTTTTCCGACTCCCATAAAAAAGTCTCATTTCTTGTCCATACAATCAACTTGGATCATGTCTCCATCATCATCGACATCATCAGCAGCAACAACAACAAGCGGCAGCAATAGTAGTAGTACAGGTAGTAATGATTGGTGGAGTTGGTTCACCAAATTACAAGACGATCAACGGTTAGAACGTCTTGGCCATTGTCGTGAATTGGAAGAGGTACTGAAGCAATGTGAAAAGGGACGGCACGAAGATGGCAAGGAATACAATCCCAATACCATGGAAGAATTTCCAGGTGGTCTTCGTCGAATGAAATACTTTGGTTGGCGGGGAGTCTTGACGAATCATGAGGAAAAGAACATGCCAAAACAACTCAAACAAGCCATTGAAACGTCATGTGCCCGAGAACGACATGCGGTATGGGCTTGTCGAGCCGTAGCCTTGGGTTGTGGCAAGGAATTGGGAACACTCAAGAATTGCTTTGATGAACAAGGATCCTTTGCCATATTACACCAACCACAAACAGCCTATGAAGAAAATGGTTCCACCACAACGACGACAACGACGACGATACCGTGTGCTGAACAGCAAGCGGCTTTGGGTGCCAGTGTCCGACGGCAAGCGAATGAATTGCTCCTACGACAGCAGCAGCGACAATCGGACAATGCCGCTCAACAACAGTAAACAAAGATTTCAACATGAAAAACAACGCTATTTCTGCTTTTGATGATGCGTGGCTTTGATTGTTTGGGAAAATTTACTGCTAGCACAACAACTATCTATTTTTCTTTCCCTTTTTCTTGTTTGTTGTCTTGGTAGAGGTAGTAGTTGATTTTGTTGACTGGGATGTTAACTGTTTCGTGGCTTGTTTGGCCTTTTGGGCTTGTTCTTCTGCCGCCTTTTTTTGTTGTTCCAGTAGGAGAGCTTGTTGTTCTAACCGTTGCTGTCGAGCAGGAAGTGTTGGAATGATGCGAGCCAGTTCTTTGAGTAATTCCTTTCTGGTAGAAAAACTAGTATTGGGATCCACCTTGACTCGTCCCGGATTGTCCCACAATGTCTCTATATCTCGAGAATATCCCTTGTAGGGTTGCAAGACATGTCGAATCTTGAGTGATTGCAGGGCTTGAGAAATATCTGATACAGTCGGTGTTTCGACTGCCAATTCTTGACCAATGCGACGCCCCTTGGCAATGGTTTTTGTGGAATCCAAGTAACTTGGATAAATGATATTAAATTTACTGGCATCCATACTAAATGTTTCCTCTGTAATCAAACAAAGACAATGACATTTCAGTCAACCAGCAACAACAACAAAAATGGAATGGAATGGAATGAAGTGAGAGTGTTAGTGAGACGTTGTGGATGGATTTCGCAACAATCATGTCATGTCGTACAAAAAAATTAAATGGAATACTTACGTATCGGCCAAAAGAGTTGCATGCTTCGATCTGGTGGTGGTGGAAGGTTGATCATTTCATCCTGTGGCATTGCCAAATCCTCCATGGGATTAAACATTTTGGGTGCCTTGGAACCCATTTGCTTAATCCGCACTCCTCCTTTCTTGCCCATTTTTTAATTAGATATGTATATACTGTAGTAGTATAATAGAGGGAGAAATCAGAAAAAAAGGCGATTGGGTGGCAAAAATCCTCCAAACCATTCCTTTTTCCATTCACCATGGTCGACGATGGTTTCCCGATCGATCGGCCCATCGGTGAGTGGAACAGGATTCGGATGCCGGCAAGACGACGAGATGGTCGAATCTTGCGACCACGCCGGGCGGTGCGCCTTGTGTGACGCCACCAAGCCGGCCTCTATGCGTTGGGACTCTTTTTGGTTTCGTTTCCTGGTCCCACCCCAATCTTTGGCACACTTTTTTCGTGCTGCTTCCCAAGAACAAAACAGCTGTGGTGGTCACTGTGCAATGCGTGATCATGCCAAGATGACAAGAATTATTCCATGGGACCTCTTTCATCCCATGGGGGATTCCAGCAACAACAACAACAACAATGGTGCTGCATATGATGATGACCATCATCATCATGAGAACCGTCCCGTCCACATGGCACATCCGCAACGAAACTCGAGGATATTTTCCATCAAACACGTCCAAGTGACGAGGCATGTGGAAAATCAAGTACAACCAGAAGAAGCAGTGATTCAAGTTGTTTCTTTGCGTCGCAAAACCACCTTTTTTGGCTTTTTATTGGTCATTTGTCAACTGGCCATTGTCGATACCTTGCACTTGCTTCCGGTGGGTATCCTTATGTATACAGTCGGGATTGGGATTGTATTGGAACTTTTGCAATCCTCCGACGAACATATCATATGGCACGAATTGCATCACTATGAGCAAGAAATTCGACAGGAACAAGAAATGCGTCATCGGGAAGAGTTTCTGAAGCAACAAGAAATTTTTCGACAAGAAGAGATGCGACATGTCCAACAATTGGTCGATTTCAAGTTTCGCATCTTGCAAGGACAACCCTATGCTCCTCGAGTACTAGCTCGAGAAGAAAATGGACATCTCATGTATTATACTCTATGAACGTAATTTGTAACGTACCACGTCCTCTGCTCGACGAGTCATGATGGAATCATGTACTACCATGCCATGGATATCGGATCCCGACGGAACACCTGCCCTTCCGCTGCAGTTTTCATTCACAAAAACGGATCAACGGGTAGCTGGATATACAAGGGCTAAATCGAGACACTGGACGCTTGACTACGTTCCATTGTGATAGGTATGCGGTGAGGAGTGACAAAGTCATCATGGTCCGTCCGGGCCAAGGCATCTTTCCCCACAGAGTGTCCCTTGTACAGTGGCACACAGCATGTTGACGAGAGAGAGAGAGATGCAAACCTCACATGTTGCTATACTACTGCTAGACCTTGTTCATAGTACTTCTTGATAGACATCATGGAAATACTGGCAGTACAAACTCTTGTAAAAGGATAAATCGAAAGTTTTTCCATAGCCGTAGAGCAGTGGCACAACGACTATTTGGCCATCTTTTCCAGTTAGTTTCCAGTACACCATCATGAATTTTACCAACTCTAACTCACACTACTGCAACTAGCAAAGGAGCAAAAAAAAAAGCTGGAATGGAAAACTTCTTAATCAACAATTATTCCCCCTGAACAATTTGTGTGACTTCCATCTCCCCGTCCACCAATATCCAAAGAAAAAAATTTAATGTTTCGAATACAGCAAGACGATTCCTCTCTTGCACACATACAGATTACTTCACCAGAAAACCTACCAACGGAAGTATAGTGATTTAAAGTGAAAAATGGCTGACCACAAACCTCGCCATTGCACGTTGTGCTCTTCTTGAGTTTTTTAAAGTCAGCCAAGCTGGACGAACATGTACGATGGAATGCATGGTTTTGTTCCAAGCAAGCAGTAGCACGTTAGTACTTGCTTTGTTGTTGTGGTTGTCGTTGTGCTTGAATGGTGCGGTGTGCGGTAGGGTCAGCAGGTACCCACCTATGATGTCATGGCCCGCTATTATTGGCGCTTTTCTTGTCTTTGCCTCTTTTTTGTCTCCTCCAAAATGGACGTCGTGTCAATTCTTCTCTCATTTCATACAACTCCTTGAGACTGTATTTGGTAAGTAACGAGTTTGGATCGGATTTATTGACCAAGGCCATTCGTCGTTTGTGTTCCACGAGGGTGTGAAAAAGAGCAAATCTCCAAACACGTATTGGTAGATTCCAGACATAATATTCTCCCACTTGTCGGAGTAAACTTCCAAAATAGGATTCTTCGTCGGGGTCCCAATAGGTAATTTTGGGTTTGGGTTGTCCGAGTAGCGTTTGAAAGATTTTTCCCTTGCGGATATAGGGTAACGAGACATCAATGCCACTGTGCCAATACTGTGCTCCTCGGCTCGAGTAGCGGAGCAGGGCTGGTGGCAAGTGTGGAACGGAATCTCCCTTGACATGAAATTTGGCAATCCGAAGTTTGCCAACATTTTCTTGGTGTTTGACTGCACCAGCGAATCGCCAATTTCCAATGCAAGGAGAGCCAAAAGTAACACATTCAATCGCACCGCATTGGGTAAATCGTTCTTCTGTGGAAGCATACAAGGAGAATATTGTGGCAAGGGCAGCTCCCAAACTGTGCCCGGTAATGGTAATGCGAGTGTTGGGTCCCGTAATTTTGCAATAGTGTGCCAGTTTGGCGGCAATCTCAGTGTATTTGGTGGTTTGCGTATCTTTTCGAACTCGAAAGAGATACTTGTGAAATCCACTATGAAGGCGAATATTGGCCGGACGATTGGGATATTGCTCCTCCACAGGATTACTGGTGGCTGTATCATACCAATCCACAATGTGTCGCCAATCGCTTTCCGTATAAGCCCCTCGGAATGCAAGTAACACCTTTTGCTTTTGCTTGTCTGTCGAAATGGCGTAGGTACATTCGTATTGTGTATGCCAATCACTCAACCATACCATTTCTGCTGGAGAATTGGCGAGAATATGCGAGACAGTCCCTTCTCGAAAGAATGCAGTGAGAAAGCCGAGCCTTGAAAAATCCCGTTTGTCAATGGCTTGGAGGATAAGCTCACGAATCGTCTCCGAGTCATGGTACTCGGGAACATGTTGTGCGACTTCGTTGCCCTTGACGTCGATACCGGTAGACGGAGTTGCTATTGGTTCCGAGTGTTCCTCACCGACGGTTGATAGACTCTCATTGCAATCTATTTCTGAAACTGGATTGTTTTGTCGACCAAGCGGTATATTGTAATTGTTGTTTGCCTTTTGCGAGAGATCAGTACGACTGTGTTGGCTGACATGATTATTTCCATCCAACGATACCTGAAATTCTGATGATGCCCCAATATTGTCCCAATCGAGTAGTTTGTTTTGAACCTTGGCAATTTGTTCCAATTCCTGTTGTTGTCGTGATGCGGATCCCTTGGGACCTGGAAATCCCTTGGGGGCTGGGAAAGGCAATCTAAAGCTCAATCCAGGTGTGCTGGCATGCATAATATTGGTGAATTGTGGAGGAATGATGTGGTTTACGAAATCGTCCGGAGTCTTGGGACGGGTTTTCTCAGGCTCCAACTGTATCGAGTCGTCGTCGTCATCGTCGTCAACATTTGGATTAAAATGTGAAGGTTGAAAGTTGGTGCTTGCCCGCCTTGGCATTTGATGGAGACTTCCATGGATATTCGCATTGATATTGGCAGTTGCATACGCGGCGGTGCCAAATTTGTCAGGGGTTTGAATGGAATCATGAGGGGAAAAGATGGTGGATTGATTTGGCAGAGTTGGTGTGGGGGGAGGGGTGGTAGATCGCAAAGGTATGGGCTGTGAGTAAGTGCGCATTTTGCTTTGATTGGAATGGTAGTGCCACGATTCCTCGCCAAGCGATTTATCATCGTCGGGCAATTCCGTCATGTAGTTCATGGGTGTCTTAGTGATTGACTGGTCGTCACTATATTTGCGTTCAATGGCGGCGGCGTATGCGTCTGGGCGTAGGGGGGAAAAAGGCTGTATTTGCAGATCTTGATCGAGCGGATATAGCTTGCGAGAAACTCGGGCAATACGTGGATTGACATCATTGGACAGCATTTCATTGTAGCAGTGGAGAAGAGATGGCATACCATTGGCGGCTTGAATATCCCGTTTGAAAATTTTGCGAGCATTGACACCAGCTGTTTTTGCCTCTGTTGCGGTTGCTGCTGCGGCCCAAGGACTGAGAATTGCAGGCTTATGGACACGTCCGCGGCGTCGCCTGGATTGGCGTTTGCTTTTCTCTTTCATGAGTTCTTCGGCCTCTTCGGCTTCTCTAAGAATTTCCACCAGCAAAGTGGCCATGATGTGCCTCGCCGTGACGCCTTTGGCCGTGTCATTATCGAAGCGACCCGCGTAGTCATCCGAAGTAAGACGAGGCGATCGGTCATTATCCAAGGACAAGTGTTCAAAGAGTGTGCGGATTCTGCCCGTAGCGGAAAGACTTCGCAAATCTGCCAAGAGGAAGATCAACATAGCTTGCGCCATGGTCTCTTCGCCCAACTCTAAAAGACTGATGTGTTCCTCATCTTCGTTGTTGGTGTCATTCAGCTTTGACGAGGCGGTGGCGGGCGGACCCTCGGATGGGGGCTGGTACAATAATGAGGCAGTTGCTGCTGGCACGGTACTCGAACCATTCCGAGCATCCAAGCCTGACTGGGAGAGTGCCTCTGTCTGTGGTTTTGGCTGCGTTTGCAACTCTGAACGAGAAGGTAAATGGGGAGGGAAACTTGTATAGAATTCCTGCGACGACGGCTTTCCTTCACGGCGTTTCGACGGTTCTATATCTACGTCTACCTCTGACTGTGATTGTGATTGTTGCTGCGCTTGCATTTGAATCTGTGTCTGTATTTGTTCCTGTTTCTCCTTTGCTGGTTTCTGTCGTGTTGTCATTTTGCCATTCACAGTGTACCAGTTCACGTGATCACGGGATTGAAATAGGATTGCGACAGCGCCTTTTTGGAATACAATCTACTGCTTTTCCTTGTGATCTTTAGCTCCTAGTCGGGTCGCTTGCAACTCTTTCCCACACTGCAAACACTCTCTGTCAGCAATTTCAACACACTCCGATAAAAGTAGCAACGTAGTAGATTGTGTGCAAGTTTCAAACTCGATTGGCGCAAACAGAAATGCTACCAGCCCAGACAATTGCTGTTTGCTGGTGGGACTCCCCACA
Organism: Nitzschia palea; assembly: GCA_019593585.1. Classification (NCBI taxonomy): domain Eukaryota; phylum Bacillariophyta; class Bacillariophyceae; order Bacillariales; family Bacillariaceae; genus Nitzschia; species Nitzschia palea. The sequence continues at coordinate 20,768 of SWEM01000304.1, read as the reverse complement.
CTTGCAGTTCAGAGTACCTGGTATGCTTGTACTGCAAAATGATACCGGTAGTTAGGATGATGGGTCCGGGTCGTGCCGGGGAGTGTGGCTGCTCTGCCTACGGTTCTTCATTTCTTCTCCGTCAGTTGCGTTGTCAACCGCCGCCTCGATAGAACCGGAAAATGGACTTGCTACCACCTACTACCAGTATTGTCTGTCAGACATGTCACTACCGTTATTCTGTTATATTTGGGTTTAACGGTCTTGGTGTCTTGGTACATCGGGAACACGATTCACCCGTGCCACGAAACCAATCACATATGTGGTTTCGCTGCGTTCGACAGTGAAAAGGATGACGTGGGCAATAAAACCAAGCCATTCATCAATGACAGTTCCCAGTAGTATACTACCGGGGGTAGAAGACGGTGATGTTGCTTCTGTCCCACCTCGCGAATGGTGAGAAACTCATGATTGTGGTGCCTGCTGGCTTGCTTCTTGTTGGTAGGAGTCTGCTCAACTTCTGTTTGTTTATGATAGATGATATACCAAGTACCGGTAGTCAAATAACCGTGGTTCCCATTGGGGATAAAGTAACACTGTACCTACCAGTAGTAAATAGAAGAATAGGTGTATTCGGCAAGAGGCATACCGTACACACGGGAAGAGGAATCGGTACCCAAGTGCAAGTACCTTTGTAGACACTAGGTTGAGAAACTCGGTCGCATTCCTGCCAGTTGTGCCGACCAAAACGGTTGGCGAGGAGCGAACCGTCGAGAACACGGAGACCAAATGAGAACTATGGCACCACGTCGCCAGTACTTGTACGGCCAAACCATGTTCGACAAATCGCGTCGTTTGTCTTGCGTCCATATATAGAGCATCTTGGTCCGAAGCGAGCGACGGTTGGTGGGGATATCTGGACCTCCGGTTCCGAAATTCGGTCAAACGGAGCGGTGCATTTCTGGGGAATTTTGATAAAATCATATCTTCAACCTGACGGTGTAACACATCAGGCATCGCATCCATGGACGAAGGAGCGGCTAAGCGCGTATGGTTCGAATATATCAATGGCTTATACATTCACAAAGGAGATTAATTCGCTCGAGACTGAACGTCACCCTTAATTAATTGACTTTCGAACTGCATACAGTGTGCGCGGGCCTTATATATCAATTGCCACAAAGGTCATTCCCCCTGTTCCAGGGACAAGGAGCTTCAAGAAACCAGGCTTCGGGATTTCGTTTTCATCCTGTTCTTCGCTGACAACCGCGTTTCCGACGTGGTGTAATTGGTTTGCCCCGGCGAAACTGGCGGGTCATCTTTACGACTCCTTGGCTTGACTCGGCGCTACCCGACACAAAAAAAAGCAAGAAGCCTTTTCACAAGACTTTACGATCAGCAACACCGACAACAAACACACACACACACACACCACACAACAGAAAACCTTTTGATTTATACCATGATGCCTCTCTCGGAATCTTCGCTTCCTGTTCATGTTCAAATTACGGAGGATAGTTTCGACAATGACATGAGTGACGATGATTCTTCTCTGGTCTCGCGTGATGTCGCGGTATTAGATGATGACATTTCCCTGTGTTCTGACCTCGAGGCAGACAGTGATAATGACTTTGGACTTGACTTTCTTCTCGATATTGGTGTTCTAGAAAGTGATCGTCTACATCAAATTGAGCACCGTAGACGGGCCCGTCGGTCATTGTTGGAAGGGGAAGATGATCCTTTGGAAACTGATTCCTTGACACTGATTCGAAGAAAGGTTCCGCATCAACCCTTGGAAGGAACTCGTCAAGAGGCTCAGAAGGAATCAACGTCCTTTTCTCCTGCAGTTGTAAAGAAATCAGATACCGCCCTTGCATTTCAAATGTGCGAAGTTCCTCTCGGAGTTTCTTTGAAGGACATTATTCCATCCAGTCTGTTCCGCAAGCAAAACAACTTTCCCGACCTTATTGACGTCTCTACACGATCTGATAGCTTGTTGGACGGCATTGACAAGGCTCTCGAGATTTTGTCTATTTAAATTGCTTGCTATATCAAATGGGTAGCCAAGACCACTGTATAGTTTTCAAATAAGCATGATACACAACTACTGGCAGTAAAACTACAACTAAAAATAGAGCGACAAGGACAAAATGACTTTTTAAACTCCTGAACGAGGGCAGTACTGTTGCCTTTGAACAGCCATTGTTTGTCGAATGCTTCTACGACCTATAGTCCTTTCCTATATTGCTACACTGTTCATGGGCAATAGTACCAGGTATATAGAATACAGAATGGCTATGCAGCTCGTAAATCAAACTTCGTGGGAGTGGCTATTGTACATCGTGAAAGTGCGAGTTATCCCACATCAACATGACAAGGGTTCCATTCACCTCTATTTCAGAACAATGTAACATGACATTCACACATGTCATCATCAGGTGTTCATGAACAGAATACGAGTGGGGTATTTATTCATGTCGCTGCCCCGTTGCCATTTGGGTTTGGTGGTGTTGCGTAACACTACCACTTCTCTATGCGTTGGTTGGGAGTGTCCACCATCCGAACATGACCGCATTGTCACATATGCTTCACACCTCATCCATATTATTGTTCAGCAGGAAGCCTCCTACTTTGTTTGATCTCGTCGTGACGTAGGCTTTTCCAAGGTCGCCAAGATTTGGTAACAGCAACTGAGTACCGGTAGTTGTAATTGTAAACTTACTTGAGAATCTCGTCCAAGAAAAACACTTTTTATGTTGTGGGACAATGGTAGATTTGATATTCGAGGAGTTTCATTTCTCGATGATTGATATGATGATAGCTGATACTGGTGGGAGAGCAACAATCAGATCCGTCACCACGATTTTGAATGGCTTCTTGAATCCACGGCAGCCACTTTGGATTGGCATACATTGTCCACGGAGATTCTGGATGGGATCGCTCCTTGCCAGATGTTGGATCTATTGTAGAATGAGGGGTAATGTTGCGATACAGCATGGTAAAGGAATTGGCCAAATCTTCTGAAATTCGTCCATGAACCACATCGATACTATGAAAGTACGCGTCGACCAAGACTTGGACATATATACGATTCATGACATATCCAGGACCTCCATGTGCATAGCGTAAACGCTCTTTTCGGTTGGGGAATTTGGCAAAGAATCGATCACGGAATTCCTGTTGCTCTGGTGATATAAACCATCCGAAAGATTCACCAAGTTCGCCAAGCTTGGGCCATGGCATGATTCGTCCATAAATCAAAGGCTGTGATTCCATCTCCTGTCTGCTCACGTTGGAAAGGAACATTTGTAGGTTCTCCATGATCACATAGGAATCATCATCTGCCTTTAAAATCCAATCAAACTCTATATTCTTCTCCAGTATCATCCGCAAGGTTTGCATGAGTTTATCCCAGATCCCCCAGTAGCCCTGCTGTGCTTCTACTCGATAGGCACGTCGAGATCCATCTTCTTGGTCACTGGCCGCCATGAAAAAGTGGCACTTGCGCCCCCACGTTTGGAGGATGGCATCTAATCGAGTAGTGTGACTCGCCTCGTGGGTCAAAACGACACACAAAATTCTGGTGAGGATCCGGTGGTGACTCTACTTTTAGCAACATGGAAACTGCTGGATCCTGACAGATAAATGATAGATCGGGTGGAAGCCGTGCAACGGATAGAGTCGATCCATGGGAACAATCCACTGACTGGGGATTTTGAGGCTCAGGAAAACGATTCGGCGCAACTTGAATCCTGTAAGAAATCAACCAACTGGAACTGGACATGAAAATGGCTACTCCCAAGCCCAAGAGCAACCAAGTCATTCCATGCAGCCATGCCGGCCCTTTTGGTTTTGACCTCGGTGCCGAAAGTGGGAGTATCCGTGTTTTGCAATTGCGAATTGCATTATTCATTGGTGACGATTCTCGACATTTCAGTTTGATCAATGGTATTATGAATTACGGGTAGACTGATTCTACCAGCAAGCAAACCCCCTTGTTGGACCATTCACTTTCACGCAGAGGCTGCTATTTACTGTTGACATTTTTCCAGTCCTAACTGTGCACCACGTACTGTGTTTTCCGCTCGCAATTCAGTCACGTACCAAGTCATGAGCTTGGCCTTCCCTCTTCTCTACCGATAGAGTTGTAGTCAATTCATCGATGCGGCCATGTGGACTACGAAAGAGACCTGTGACTGATATTGTTCGCTGTATTAGGTAATATACTTGTTATATTCCAACAAAGTAAGAAAATCAAAGTTATAGTTGGTTACATATGGATATGGTCGTGGGAATAGATGTACAAGGAACTACATGTACTTGTTGTAGTTGGTGATCGTGGTACCATTGGTGTGAGACTTGATGCAACTTGATGGGCTTGGTTCCGAAGGGACACCAGTTGCGGATGATCTTGTTGGTACCATCTTGGTAGAATCATGAGGGCTTGACAATAATAACTTAGTGCCTGTTCTGTTTGACTTTTTTCCTGGTAAATTTGTGCCAAGCGAATACAGATGGTTGCCTTCTCCAAGTCCAGGTCGGCTGGAATTAGGTGCAGTGCTCGTTTCCAGCATTCTTCGGTCGTCGTCGTTTTTGCTTCCTGACTGTTTTCTTCGTGATCAGAGGCAATATTTTGCAAGGTCCAAGAAGCAAAGACAGGATTGATACAATCTTCATTAAGATTCATATCCTCCAAAAGGTCTCGTATATCATCCAAAACAAGTTGTGTGGTACAATTTTCGAGTCCATCATACAGCTCCATTGAAATACGGAGACATTGTAGGAAATAGGTCAAAGCCGCCAGGAAATGTTTCTTCTCGTAGTGATGCCATGCCATCAAGTAATAGATCCGAGATGTTCCTTCATTGTAATATCCACCCGTCTGTTCTTGCAAACACAGTGCATGATGGAGGAACGCCTTGGCCGCTTTGGTTCCAGCTATTGGTACTCGTTGAGCTAGATCAATCAAGTCCGATGCCGCATACGACATTGCAGCATCTGCTGATGATGATGATGACGACGATGAGCATGATGACATGTCCTGAGAAGGATTATTGGAACAATGGAACGGTTTGGTTGAGATGCTTTGGGTTGCAGTCGCTGGCGAGGACATTCTTGTGCTGGATATCAAATTGTGAGCAATCCGGTCCCACTTTTTTGTACTTGTACAGAGCGAACTGTGAATAAAAATGTGCCACGAAATCGTGCATGTCGGTCCCGAGGCCATTCGGAACAACTATTGGTACCAAGGTAACCTTGTACATGCCGGGGGTAGAAGTGTAGGTATCCCTGATAGATAGGAAGGCACATGCTGGTTCGTTCTTGGTCATGGGCTTCTTGTAGAAGAACGCACATGCCCGGACTTTCGACGTGGTAGCATAGAGTATAATAACCACTTTGTGACAACGTAGTACCTTGTATACTCAACGATAGAATACACCTCCCGAGGCTTGCTATGACAACAACAGAAGGATCAACAGAATCGTCCGAAGTTGGTAGTCAGGATTCCAAGAAGGATTCTTCAAGCTTTGTGAATTCAGGTACGAGAGTTGACAATGAAAAAAATTGCATCCGGCGCACACGACTTACCCCGCTCGGTATTCTTTTATTTGTTGCTGTTGGGTATTATTAACATCATAATCATCAGGACTTGCTCGATGGGAAAAGGCAAGGGAACAATGGCTTGCTCACAAGAGCGACACTGATTCCACCAGTAAGGCAGCCGTTCCACTAGATGTCGACGAAGTTATTGATGTTCTTTTTAGTCCTCGTTGGCGAAATGCTGGAGAAGAAGATGGACCTCCGCGACGATTCCCTCAAAATGTGCCTTTAGCTCAAATGGTGGATGTGTTGGTAGATTTATGGGAAGCAGAAGGCCTGGATACATAGCAGTGTTGTGTATTGCCTTGCAAACAACGATCATACATGGTACTTTGCTGACGACTTACCATTAACATGTGCTCGTGAGCAGCTTCCGATCGCTGATGTTGGGTGGACTACATAAAATAAAAATTAGAGGGAAGAATCATTTAGAACCCAGATTCGTTCCTTTTGCTTCGTCCATCCGTTTTGTGTCCTAACATGCTCAACAAAACCAAAAGTGGGAAACAAATATATCACACGAATCATCCATACATCCGTTTGACATCTTAGCTAGTCAGTCTCGCATGCACACAGCTGAATCAGAACCTAGACATAGAATGCAGCAAAATTGAAATGACGCGCAATGATCATTGACAGCGTAGAACCAACATGACAGTTATAGTTTCCAGAGCTCTATACGCAGCGACACGCGAATGAATTTCAATGAAAATATCTTCGGTAGTCCCTTCTTCATCTAACGGATCCGTCTTGTGCACGTTTACTTCAACTCATTTCTTTTCTCCATCTCGAAGAATGCAGTAGCTTTGCCAGTTCTTGTCCCAACTGAAAAATGGAAAAAAGGTAGCACCTGTTAAAGAATTTGGCAATAGCAGTGCCTAACTGTAAATATAGTTCTCTCTCTCTCTCTTTCTCTCTTTTTTTCATTGGTTTCATCATTCATTCATTTATTCTCATCATTTTAGTATGCCCTTGGACCTCGGATCCGTGTTCGCATGTTTAGTTGAGAGTGTTTGCAAAGATAGTAGGCATTTCGTTGGGCCTTGCAAGACTCATCACCACCTTCATTTCGCATACATTCCAATACCGTTTTTCCCTTCCTTTTTGACACAGGATGATGATTCCATACATGTCAATAAACTCAATGCGGCTTCCGAACACGCTTTGGGCTATCCGATGGAAAATAAACACAAGCCCATTGAAAAAAAATGCGGTAGCAAGGCGGGTGTGAGATCGTGGACATTGTTGGAATTTTTTTTATACTCCAAAAAGCACAACATCATCCCCAAGCCTTTTTTCACGCACCATTTTCGTTTCCAGTTACTGCCGTAGTGACGTTTGTCTTGATGCTGAATATATCTAGATTTCCAACTATGTGACGAATTGTAATGAAGAGGCGGCGTGATGTGCCACCTCTCTGAAATGATTCTTCAGCCGTCGGACCAATGGATGACTGCTTCGACCTCTTCAAGGTGTAGTTACCTGGCACGCATAGTTATAGCATCCAATATACTACTACTAAACGTAATAATAATAATGTAGAGTAAACAAAACGAAACTATGGTAGCAAATGTTAGTAATGACGACACATAAGAAACACTGTACCACAGACCTCATAGAAAGGGGTTCCAGAATGTCTCGGCAACCAAACGTTTGGGTCCTGTGCAAAGCTATCACCCCACACTAAAAGAGAATTTCTTTAAGAGAGAACGATGATTTCCAGGTACGAAAGAGCGATCCATGCCACAAAAATTGGATTGCAACGCCGTTTTACGGTTGCCTTCTTTGCTTTCGGTTTCGTTTCTTTCCTTCCATTCTCTTGCTCTTTGACTCCTCATTCTTCGGAAGGTTCCAAAATACCCGTTAGACCTTGCTGCAGTCGTTGTGCCGCCAGGTCACAGAGATGAGGTTTTAAATTGGCATAGCAGACTCGAATCCAACCTGGAAATCCACAAAAGGTTCCGGGAATGACGGCAATTCCATGGGACTCTACCAATTGACGACAAATTTCGACATCGTCTCGAACATCTCCCGTTGCCGTGAGCGGTAATTGCCCCATAATGTACATGGCACCATCCCCACCCATGGTGCGAGGTAAACACTGGAGGGCATCCAATATCGCTTGACGACTCGAATCCAATGTGGCATATTGCTGACGGACCCAAGTCGGTCCGGCTTGTAAGGATCCCAGTGCTGCAATTTGAGATATTCTTGGTGGGGCAATGGGCAAGGTATCTTGTACCTTGAGCATATTGTTCCACACCATTTGACAATCCTGGTGTAATACAAAATACCCACAACGATACCCGGACAGTGAGTACGATTTGGAAAAGGAAAAGATATGAATGACATGTGGATCTTCTGGAAAGGTGGCAATGGGTTGATGATGGTCCGGTGTGGTAAAGTATTCATAGGTACAATCGAGTACCAACCAAACGGAATATTGTCGACACAAGTCCACGATGGGTTGCAAAACGTCCTGTTTGGATAAGGATACACCCGTGGGATTACCAGGATTGACAATGGTAACCATGCGAATGTCGGAAGGATGACTACTTAAAGTTTCTTGTAACCAATCCAAATCGGGAATTCCTTCATCGGAACATGGCCCCACCAACACACTCGAGTCTCCACAGGTCATTTGAATAGCCATGACATGATTAAAGTAATATGGTCGAAATACGATAGACTTGGATGTTTCATCGAGACAGGTCAAGACACAATTGACATAGGCTTGATTGGCGCCAACAGTAACCATAATATTATGGGTGGTAGGGTCAAATCCATTTTCGTTGGATAGCTTCTGCTGGAGAGCTTGGATGAGTTCTGGAATGCCTTGGCCTGGACCATAGGTATGCAAGGAGGCCTCGTTGGACTGGTCCGTCAAAGCCGCTAGGAGTGCTTCCTGACATGTGGGGGGTGGAGTCCAATAGACAACTCCCTGGGCCAGGGAAAAAATTCCACCCTTGTCCTCCCATTGTGATGCATATTGACCAATCATTTCTTTCATCAAAATAACACAGGGGTCCAACGTTGAAAGAACTCGTGGAGATATTGCCGTAGAAGTAGAAGACATGGAGGGAGTGGATTGTGGTACTTGTATCGATGTCATTAAGCGCTGGTGATGTTGCAATGGATTGAAAGTAACGTGATGGGATCGAGAAACACGTCCAGCGACAAATGCTAGAGAAGGAGAAACACTTGTAGCTAATGAAATACAAGTAGAACGAAGAAAGAAGGAGCGTTTATAGTTCGACTGGACCAATCGACGTCGGCAACTCGTCGACATTATTGTTGTATTGCAAAATAGAAATGTCTACTTTTGGGACTTGGTGAAACAAAGGGGGGAAATTCTTGGTAATCGAAGGGTGAGCCGGCCAGCCACGCACTTCAACTTCTTGTACCCGGCACATCATTGACACGATGGCAGTGATGATTATGTTTTGGAAGTGCAATTAAATCATATCGTGCGTTCCATCGTTATCAAAACGAAGATGCGATTCTAAAACTTCTAGTTTATTTTACTGTGTGAATCGACATTAGTGGCTTTGCAGTTGAGATACATCCGTCACGAAATAAACACTACGGTACCTGCTTTCTCGGTGAGAAGATTAATCCCATCGTGAAAATTCCGAACGTTGATAGAAAGTACACATTGTCAATCCTTGTTTTTGGAATACAATCCATTGTTTGGAATGCAATATACCAGAATTCTTAATCCACGAGTGAAAATCGGTTCTTGTTTTGCTTCACCGGATTATAAGGTAAATCCATGGCAATCACTGGATGTCACACAAGCACTGGATTTCATGACGATTGCCTCTGATTTGTAGATTGACACGAACGAAAGAGGGTACCTGGTACGGCCTTACTCCGTTCAAGTGACTTGCAAGTGCATGTATTCCAATATAAAGACTACCGTCATCGAATCATACGGTGATTCATTCACAATAATATCAAGCACGGTGAGCAAAGTACCTTGCGGGACAATACGACTTGTCACCGGATAACAGTACGATTGCCCCTTTTCTCCACCTACTCCCAATTTCCGCCAGAATTCTCAGCTTGACGTCATCCTTAGGACCCCATGATATTGTCGAAATTATCAATTGTTCCGATGCACCAGAATCATCTTCATCTGGTGTCCGATAATGCGAGTTACTGCCAAGTCCCATTGAGTTTCCACTGGAAACGCCCAGACCCGTGGCAAGGTGAGCAGTGGATACATTCCGATTATCGCAAGGACCCCATCATATTGTCGAAATCATCAATTGTTCCGATGCTACCAGAATCATCTTCCTCTGGTGTCCGATACTGCGAGTTACTGCCAAGTCCCATTGAGTTTCCACTGGTTAGGCCCACACCAGTGGCAAGGTGAGCAGTAGATACATTCCGATTATTGCGCGATACCTCAGTACTACTTTCCAGTGGATTATTGGTAGGAGAACGAAGATGGGTAGAGGGCACTGTACGCGCGCCAATTAGGAATCGGTGAAAGCAAGGTTGGGTGAGACCCTATCATCATGGCGACTTGGTTACTACTCCTACGCTGGCAACCCGAAATCAAACTCACCAAAATATTCTACATGGGAACGTTGGTTTTGTTGGACCATGTTCTTGGGGTCGCTTAGAGCACCAAAGGCAATGGCAGATGAGGCTGTCGTCACCTGGACATTAGCAGCCATTTTGTACATTGTGGAACTGCTGGATGGTGCCTGATAGGTCAAGTTCATATCGTCCTGTGGGTAGTTTGCCACAATACTACTTGAGGATGTGTTACTATATCCCTCTCGGAGAGCAAAAGTTGGTATGAGGGAGATTGAAGATGTTGCTTCTTGATCAATGGGGGATAAATTTCTGTTGTCGCAATCTAGCGTGTTCATCATGAAGGTTGGCTCGCTATGACTACGGTAAATATCTCCCTTCATTTTTTCTTCGGTCGACCTTGACACAGCACTGGTCATTCTCAGCAGCTTTTGCTTCATTGCAAGAGCCACCCGATCTTGAGTGGTAAGCAGCATGTCTCGTTCATGCTGTGTGGTCGTCGGCAACGGTCGCTTGCGACTGCTCTGCTCTGGCGATTGTGACGACGAGGCATCACTTTGATTACTTGATCGAGCACTAGTCCCCCCACGCACCATCGCAGTACCAACAAGAGATGTTCGATCTGATTTGCTGCTGGTCGCTTTCTCTCGTTTCATTCCCTTGCACAGTTCTCGATTGTTGCGTACAAACAACTCATGTGAATCTGAAAGCAGTGATGCATAATGGGGTGCCATACGCAGTAATGTTGTGAGTGGGACAGGAAAAACACGCTAGTGGCAGAGAGGGAAAGAGTACCGAAAGACCCCTTCGAACTCATACACAATTGAACCAGTTGCAACTTACAGACTCCTTTGATGTGACCGTGGCACTCCCGTTTGAATGCATAGAGATTCAATTGGCGCTATTCACAAGCAATGACGAAAATGGCTATCAGCAACAATTCAAGACGAAAAGTTGTGCATAAAATATACGTGATCTCGATCATACCTGAAAAGATTTGTATCTGGACTGTCGTCGAAAGTGCTTTGCCATGATGTCTGCTGCAAACTCCTTTGGTCGAAACACAGCAAACGATTTTCCATCTGGATTCCATCCAATTATGTGACTCTTGCCTTCTTTCTCCAACTGTTCCAAGAGTTTATGAAGCTTTAACGGAAAATGATCTTGCTCCATGGCACCAACAGATATTCCATCATTTTGATGTCCAGGAGAAAGTTCTTCGTCGGGTTGATGCATCTGTGCTTTTGCTTTACTCTGGTCATGTTGTTTCTGCTCTTCGTTTCGATTGATTATATCGGCTTTCAATTTGCTTTCCTTGTTGTTCATCGTGATTCGCAATCGTTCTGAGTGCGCCGTGGTTGAGCCGAGCAGGCTGCCCGCCAGCATCCCAAGATCGAAGATCTTCAGCTAGTTAACGTGTAAATCAAATCAATCACTCTTCCTGCTCCAATCGTTGTCCTTGCCGCCACTAGTTTGAATTACCGATTGTAGATGATCAACATGGTTGTCACGCTTTGTCAATTCGCATCCGTAATAATGGTAGATCTGTGGGTTTCATCTGTGGAAGCGCTAGGATAGAGAACTCGAAACCGCATGCACTATCTTTAGGGCCGGTTTGATGGTTCGACTTAACAGTGTTTAGATGCTTACGGTTGTTAAATACAAGGAGGAAAACAAAATAGAGCGATTGAGGCACAATTCGCCTCGTTCCAGACGTGAAGAAAACGGAACCCTTGGCGGGACTGCGTTGCAGTACAAGCATAGTGCAAACCGTGAAACCAAATGTGAACCCGGAATTGACTATTGGATATTGCCCCTTGCAGCTCAAGGAGAGAACACTACCTTGCAGGGCTATAGATCATTAAGACAATCCATAAGTCCTTTCGCCGCCAGGATCTTTGAAAACAGAAGAAAATCTTCCCAGCAAAGGGCACGGGCCTATTCGCAAGACATCGGAAAGTTGAACTTCGCCATGCTTGTTGAATTCACGGTTTGTTAAAGGGTGGAGGCAGTACAGGCAAATCTGGGCATGCCACGCAATTTTCTCAGAGGCCAATAGGATCCACGTCCTCGACCTCATTTACGACGTCCATCATCAACTCACCCTCCAATCTGTATATAAATAGATTTCTTCTCGTTCGATGGTAGAATTTTGGCCTGGTTCGGAATTCGTAATCAATAAATAGCGTCAGTCTTGTAGAATCGGGAGAAATATGGTTGAAGACTTGACGGTGAGGCGAACAATAACAAACCAGATTGTGACCATGTTTACCTTGAAATTAGACGATACAAGTAAGTCATGGATGTGCAGGCCGCTTGTACCGGTAGAACAATTTGGAATTGCCTATCCGGGAGGAACTGATCTTTTTATTTATACACACTGCAAGTGCTCTATTACCACAAGAGGACATTATTAGTACAACACTATATGAACGTTTGATTCGCATTTTATTACAGCAAATGTTTCGAATTAGCTCTGTTCGCTGGGAACGGGATCTAGGAACATCACAATCTGCTAACAAAAAACGGTAGCATGGGCATTTCACGCAGTCTCATCACTACGAAGCATGCTCCTTGTTCCTCGTCAGTTCGTTGCTTTCGTGTAGGTAGAAGTACTCGGCCCAGCTACCTTCTTTTGCCAACACCTTTTACCATACCAGGTAGCTTGATGTCTGTGGCGTGGCGTGACGGTAGAACATTGCGAACCTAGTACCAGGTACGCTTTTAGATTGCACAATGAGTTACCTGGTACGACCTGAGGATAATAGTATAAAAAAAGAAGGAGCTTGGTATCATGCATCAAGCGTCAAAGCGCCGCCGCCAAGGGGCCAGGCATGATCATCACCATGCATCTCGTGTTGCTTCCTCCTCCTTTCCACTTGACCATGACTTTATGTTCACCTGGAGCGTTCGACTGCCGCTTTGTTATATTAGTTGTGCACATTTTCGAGGATTTCACAGTAATATCTGTACCAGGTACCTACTGTACCTACCCTGCCAAAGTGTAACGAAAAGTTACAATGTTTATACCGTGACTATATACATAACCCATATGATAAGTGGGCATTGGAAGAGAAATTTGGGTGCGACGAAAAAGTCGACCAATTGCTATGCGACGAAAATAGTTAACATTTTGAGCAAATTAAGAGACTCTTCATTCGGAAGCTGCCATAAAAATGGGCAACATTTAGGACATCGGGATCATGTGTATCTTTTGGAGTTCTTCATGTGGGTCACAATCATGTAACCCCCACAGCCTGCATCCAACAAGGGTACAAGTATCAAGCATCACAGCGACGCAAGTTACAGCTGATAGAAGTACCTCTGTTACTCGGATCACTCCGAAGTCTCATCGAAAGTCATTGTGGCAGCACTTTGAATTCCCTGAATTTGAAGCAAAGAAGTAGCTGTAACAACCAGCAACAGTAATAATCACAAACACACAGTACAAGAATGTCAGGGGAAAGCGAGGAAATAGAAGAGGAAAAAAAGGCGGATGGAGGCAAAATCAAGATTCCAGCGCATTTGATGGGAGCGAAGCAAGCGCCGGTTGCCAAGCCGGCGTGGATGCAGCGGCTGGCATCTTCCAAGCAAGTAGGAGGAAGTAGACAGCAGCAGGCACCAGAGGTACAAGTTAACAACGACGCTTCGAACGAAGACAATGCTGAAGTCCCTCCACCATCGTCCAATCGAAAACGAACGTATAAAGTGAAGAATATAATCACTATCACTCCGACATCTACTGACAGTGAAATCAAAGAAAACTCGGACCAGGCCCCGCCACCTACAGCTGAACCGACGGCAGCACCTACTGATAGTGAAATCAAAGAAACTTCGGACCCCGCCGCTTCACCGCCACCTGAACCCGCAATAATAGCTGAATCAAGGGACGCTGAACAACCCGCTATTCTTCAGTCACAGTCGCACGTTTCACAATCGCAAGAACCGGAAATCCTCGACAAACCGACGTCGTTGAAAGAAGAGACGCAATACCAAAGTCAGTCGACAATTGCAGAACAGGTTCTACAGTCGTCTGGAAGCTCGAATCAAGAAGTATTTGAAGACAAAACTGATAATGGATCTGGTACAGTGGAAGAAGAGATATCGACCGATGATGATAGCAGTGAAGAGTTGATCGAACTATCTTCTGGCTCGGACTCGTCAGGAGACCAGCCTGTTGAAAACAGCACTCCGGTTGGTGCAGCCGCAACACTAGATCCTGTTGCGACCAAACCTTCAACGCCGTTACCGACAGCCACAGTTTCTCCGGAACCGGCACCATCTGGACTGACATCGTCGGATAACCCAGATCCTTATGTGACCACTCCTCAACCTACAGTCGTTCCTGTCAGAGTACAGTCTAGGGAGGAACCATCATCAAAGACCAATGTCATCACTTCAACGCCGGTGCCGAAAGCTACGGCATCGCGGGAACCAGCTCCATCTCGGCTAGCATCATCGGATCCCCCAGTTGCTGCGCCGAAACCTGCCACACCTCCAGCTCCTGCGCCAGTAGCGCCGATGGAATCCCCAAGGGTGAGTTTGATCCCAAGGAGACCTTCTTCTGCCAATGACCCTATGGCACTGCCGCGGCGTCCATCATTGGCTCCTGAAACGGGAGAACCACCATCATTGCAGAGAGCCACTCCGTCCAAACTACAGGAAGCCGCGGTGAATCAAGGAGTCACAAACAAGGTTACCAATGATCGTTATTACAATAATGCTGACGATAGTGACGACGACGACGATAGTGAGGACTGGATGTTCCCTCAACGACACGAAGACGACAGCTCGTGGGTAAACCCTTCTCGTCCGATACAACCAGAACGCAAACAACATTTAACCGAAGAATTGAAAAAGAAATCTGTGGATTTGTTTCCTGAGAATGGCCACATGTCCCCGCGCATGGTCAATTTAAAATCTATCGACGAAGAAAGCAATCTCAAGGATTTCGATTACGACCCCAAAGTTGGATATATTGTGGATCCTCATGTCAGATTCAGTGACGGTCAAACTATATCCGAGACGTCGTTTTCGGAAGTATCCAAAATGGAATCATCCGCCATGATTATTGAGACGGCGGTACCGAAAAAGGACATGGATGTTTGGGCTATGCCAAGCCAAGAGGGGACCTATCGAGCACTGGGCAAGTTGGATACACACAAGGACGGCAAGGACTATCGATTCTCGTATATTGCACAACCTCACACACATAGTACTGCGTCGTATGCTGATGTTGTACGAGAACGATACTTTCCCAAAGAGGATAACGACTATTGGGCGGCACCCGCTCGGGAGGCTCCACCGGAATTGCCGATTCATATATCCCGCGAGGGAACCATTCAGAGTGGGCCTACTGACGAGAATGAATCATGGATGCCTCCAGAGGATGATCCGAACCAACCACCAGTGGACAAGACGAAGATTTACGCTCCAACTCTGGCCGATGAAAAGTATTCCGAAGCACGTTCCGTAGTCTCCGAGGGATCCGATTGGATAGGGAGAGGGGCCATGAATGCCAGAGTCGACTTCTCGGGAAAGGTCAATGACGAGAACTTGGATTCGTTTGAATGGAATCCACCCAAAGAGCCGTCACTTTCACCGGATGGCAATCACCAGCACGAGGATGAATCGGATGATGCCGAGTCCGAGGAAAGCGAAGAAGAAAATGATGAGGAACGAGCCATAAACACAAGGAGTGCCACTCCTCGTCCACCTTCGCCACCGGCAGCGCATCAAGGAAAACGTGCCTCGGAAAGTGCTCCGCAAGACAATGCAGCAGCAGCAGCGTCGGAAGGCCAATACGACTATAGCTCGTCGGGACGCTTAAAGTTTGATTTGACCCCCCAGATGATCATGATCGAAGGGAATGATGCCAAGGGAAGTTCCGGGTCACAAGGTCCTGGAGGGAAATACAACAAAGACCAGCTACGAAACCGATGTTATTTGTTTCTTTGCTTTTTCCTAATTGTGCTACTAGGGGGAGTAGCATGCATTGTGATATTTGTGGTGGATCCATTCAACAAGAGCTCCGACACATCACCTACTGGGCCGGACAGTGTTCCCACTATGGAACCAACGAGTTGGAGCGGCGGGGAGGGTGATAATAGCCCAACGAAGGCTCCAAGTCCTACCCAGACCTTTTTCCCAGGACCGGCACCGAGTCCTTCCACACCCACATCAGCAATGGATGAAGCAGCACTGGTAGAATTTCTCAGTAAAATCTCATCAGACAATGGGGAAGCATTGCAAGATACCACATCACCACAATATGCAGCCATGCAGTGGCTCTTGTCGTCGGACAACATTGGTATCTACAAGGATGCGACATTAATTCAACGATATGCCTTGGCAACCTTGTATTATGCAACGGGTGGAGAACAATGGCTTGATTCAACATCCTGGTTGACGGATGCATCCGAGTGTGATTGGTATACCTCCAGTACCTTGGCAGATATTTGCGATAACGATGAGAACTTGTTGGAATTGAATTTAATGGGGAACAGTTTGACAGGATCGTTGCCTCCTGAATTGAATTTACTTTCGAATAGTTTGAGTAAGTTAATGTGGACATGACAGGGGAAACGATGGGAAACGTTCTTTGGGCGAGCTCACTCACTGTTCCATTCGTTTCTTCTCAATTTTTCGCTTAGCAACACTGCACTTGGGTGACAACCAAATAAGTGGTCAAATTCCATCAGAGCTATCTGCCTTGTCGAATTTAGAGACCTTGCAGTTGTCCAAGAACCAATTCCGTGGGACTATACCTACATCGATCGGGTCCATGTCAAATTTGCGTAAGTAGCCAACGTTTGGTAGGGGATGAGAAGCACACAATACCATGCCGTGATGAAACTTACCCCACTCCTATCGTTGCATTGTGTCTGTAATCAAATTTTGCAGAAACTCTATTTTTGTTTCAAAATACCATACGATCCTCCATTCCAACGCAATTGGGTCAATTGTCGACCTTGAACGAGCTCGATTTGGGAGCGAATCGATTGACGGGAGCCATTCCAACCGAACTGGGAATATTGAGAGATTTGACTTCTTTGTCTCTATATGGCAACGATCTGACGGGAACCATTCCATCGCAATTGGCCCAATTATCGAATTTGCGAGTCTTGTATTTGGATGGCAATGATTTGGGACCAATCTTGCCAGAGAGTGTCTGTACCAACTTGAAGTTGGATGAATTTTGGAGTGATTGTGATGAAATTGGGGGTTGCGACTGTTGTACCAAGTGTTGTCAGGATGGGGTAACCTGCGCATAAAACACAACAACCACAACGACAACTCACTACCTGTACCAACCAAGCATTTCTTTTGGTACGCCGAACATCATTACGAGTCTAGAATTTCTTTTGGGGTGGGGAAGGGAAGGGGACAATTTGCAGTTCCTAGAGTTTATTGTTACTACTATTACTCGTTACAGTGATTACTAATATACCATTTGTTATGAATGATGTTGTTGTATGTGTGCTATATGAAAGCTCGGCAGTTTGATCTATCTTCCCTGGTTTGTTGATGACGCGACTGTGTACTTTTTGTCATATTACGATGGGTTGACTTCCCAAACGGCCCGGATCGTTTTGGCGTATCCAATCTTTCCACGACGTGGTTCCATTGACAACCAATCATCCGGACGATTATACCCTCGAATATTCCCTTTGGTAGCCACCACGGCCGAGGCCAAACGCACCTCTGGCACCTCCACCTTCTGCCTTTTCGTTTCCACTACTTCTACTAATCCCCTTGGGTTTGGTTTCTTGGTAGCGTATCCAATTGTTCCACGGCGTGGTGGTAACGACAACCAGTCATCCGGACGATTGTGCCCTCGAAGATTACATTTGGAATGCGCTGCAGCGGCCACTGGCACCTCGCGTACCACCTCGTCCTTCTTCTTCGTCTCCACTACTTCTACCTGTAGTCCTCTTTGGTTTCGTTTCTTTGTTGCAATATCTTCATCATTTTCTGGTTGTTGAAGTTCTTCTTCTTCGTCTTCTTCGTTCATTCGGGCATCACGCTTGAATTCGGCTAAATCCTGGGGTTTCCAAAAGAGCATGTCATACATCGAAGGACGGTGAAAGGGAATTAAGTGAATGATGGGACGGTCATTGAAGGATACCATGATTGCTGTTGCTGTTATTGGTGTGTTGTTGTTGTTGTTGTTGTTTGGATAATTGATGGTGGTGTTTTATGATCACAAGCAACCATCACTGGTTGGTGGGAGTGCACATGCTACATATCCTCACAGCTGGCATGCCAGAAATCTTGCATACCAGGTACGGCATGAAAAAAAAATGGCACGACCGGTAGCCGTAAACAAAGAGTGCGTGCGTTGTAATGGGTTGGAGGCACTCCTACAGCTAGTATAACTACAGTGAGGATTTCTATTCTTACGGCACGTGAGAGCAAACAAGACCAAGTTTCACGAAAACTGCACTGCCGGTTGTTTCAGTACGTGTGTTCGTCCCGCACGGGAGGTGGCGAGCTACCGTGGGACGAGGCGTCGGAACATCGTGTACACGAGGGTAAGGTGTAAAGTTAACGGGTTACAGAATATTATGGTCAGGGCGAGGTAGGATACAGGTCGGGTATCCTGGGAGGTCATGTCAGCTGGTCGATACCAGTAGTACATAGTAATAGCAGGTACGGTATGGTACATGCATGCGTAGCCGTAGTACCAAGTGGTCATCCGTAGTATGATCGCTATAGGACATACACAACGATGTTGACACGGTAATGCATGCCGTTTGCCTCGTTGCGTCTGTCCGTTTGTCCATGACGGTTGACGGTTTGGCGGATCAAATTCATCGCCCGGCCATCGTCGGCACCCACCATTTTTCGACGATGATGATTTGTGACATTTCTTGACAGCGCGAGTGAAAAAGAAAGCACAAACTGTAACTACCTACCTCCTTTTGTTTGATATTAGGAAAAATGTACAATCTCACCACAGGAGCTGCTGCCCGGGTCTTTGGCCGTCGGTTGTTACCAAGAAACAGTCTTTGTGTCGCTGGGGCAATCTCTTATCCTCATAGCCTCGTGGCTGTACCAGTCAACTCTTTGTTTGGTACAAGGGCAACCAGTAGTACCGGTAGTAGTGCATCCGACCGATCCCAACCAGTACAAGCATCAGCCGTATCCAATTCGAGTACAGCTGGTTTAGGGAGTACAAGTAGCGATGCAAGTACCAGTAGTAATAATCCACAGTCGGAGGAATGGATTCCACCCAATCGACCCTTGTCCGGTGATCAAGGCTATCAACCTGCTATTTCTAACGATAACATGCCAGAAGACTCTGTCACATCTTCGGCGGCAGCAATCGATGAGGCTTTGTTTATTATTGATGACAATGATACCGAAGAAGATATTCAACGCAAATTGGACGCGGCACTCCAATTAGAAGAAGAATTGGAATTGCAAGAGTTTCAAAAGGCCTTGGAGCTAGAAGAAAAACAACAGAGGGGACAATCCATTAATACTACTAATTCTTCTCAAGCACCCGATTGGTTAGCCACCCGACGAGCGGCCCTGGGAAAACGGGCCGAGGATGCAGCTCGGGTCGTCCCGATTCGTCATAGTGAATTACTCACCGAACAAGAGTTGGTGGCATTGTTGGAATATCACGATGGTATCAATGTTCGAGTCCTTCGCGATAACCCCAAAGTCCCTCGCATGGGTGGTGCCAATGGAATGATTGTTTGTGAGGCTACGACCTTGTTTCATGTGCAAGCCATTACCCGGGCATTGATTGATCATCTCAAGGAACGTCACCTTCAAGAACGGGGAGTATTGGGAGCACAAATGGGATCCAATCGCAGTTTGCATTCTTCCAATTGGAATGTGGTGGATTGTCACAATTATATTGTGCATATATTGGATGGTCCAACCCGTCAGGCCTTGCAATTGGAAAAACTATGGTCAGGAAAGGATCCCCTCTGGAAATTGGACATAGCCAATGAAGACGCCGTGGATCGTTATGTCGAACAACATCCCGTCCCACCATCGTATGGACCATCGTATCCCCAACAACAAAGCATCTGGGATATTGGTCGATTGGAACGCAACAAATTTGCTCCCCATACTCCCATTATATCTAGTTTGCAAAAACAAGAAGATCGCAAGGCTGGAAGACGGCGACGTAGAACCTTGCGTCAAGGTTTTTCATAAAGCTCATCAAACTATTCTATTGATAGTGAATAGCCAGTTTATGATGAAACTAAATTGGCCGCTGTAAAAGTTGGCGTAGTCAGTTTAGGATAGTAAAAATGATCATCATATACAATAAAATAACACAGTCCATTTATTTTGAATCAATTTTCCAACTTACAGTTAACCTATCATGTTCCAAAAAGTCGTGTTTTATTCTTTTTTACCAATTCATTCACCTCCTTTTCCGACACGTATTCCAAAACTTGTGGCAAGGCCGCTTGTAAACTTTGAGCTGCCTAAGCCAAATTGGCCAAGAATTCTTCATGGGTAGGGATTCCACCATCCACAATATCCGTCACAACCTTGACACCCAAATAGGGAACCTGGCACATTTGACACACCCAGGCAATGGCTGCCGCTTCCATATCCTTGACAGAGGCATCATTGACTAACATGATTTCATCATCCTTGTCCACCTTGTCCAA
>SWEM01000303.1:0-36874 GCA_019593585.1 Nitzschia palea | reverse complement strand
ACCAGTTTGCAATTGATCGAGCGACGAATACGAAACTTCTTTATCAAGGAAGAAGATCCGATAGACCAAAAGGTCTTAGGTTACGATATGACTCTGGTGTGGATACCCTAGCTGACATCATGCAATCTGGTGGTGGTGACGAAAATCTGATTGGTGGTGTGGGTTCTTCACCATTAGACGCTCATGCAAGAGACACGCTGGACAGGAACGACCACCAGTTGGTTCACTAGTGAAACGATTCAGGCCTTCGAGGATGTATTTCTTCAATATCATTGATGATGGTATCCGTCCCTCTTTATGACATAAGCACCTGCAAGTAAGGTGCTAGACAACTATGCCATGTGCATGGATTCCATGTATGCACTAAGAGATGGAGAGTAGTGAAACAACATCGATTGCATTATAACCAAAGAAATCCATGATCAAGCTAATCGATCCTCTCAAGAATCGAGTAACATTGGACTGAAAGGCATATATCTCCGCCTGTTGGGATAATCAAAGTCAAGTATCATAGTTTTAGGAGTACAGAGTACCTATTCCTTGTAGATCTCATCTTTCAAACGTTTTAGTGGCAGGCCCACCAAGGGTACGCATCCATGATATTCTCACTCTTACTGTTAGAGTGTTTGTTGTGCCGAGAGACGATGCAAGATGACAACAAGGGTCCTCTGTATCCCTATCTCACAAAGCAATCAACTCAAACCATTGGTGTAGGAGGTCATTTTATTTTATTTTGTCGTTACATGTGATGCACCCATTCATTCTTGAATTAATTATTTTGACATGACTGTTTGGGATGCAGTTTTGTTGTTGGGCCAAGCATGTTTCCATCCACTGGCGACACATGATTGATTCTCACAACCTGCAACGGCAACAAAAAAAATGTCCTTCTTCCTCTCATTCTTGTAGAGGCAACATGACATCCACCCAATCACGACATGGGCTCCCTCTTGACACGGACACTTCGCCATGACCATCTACATTTTTCCCAATTATAATAAAAAATAAATAAACATTTTACCGTACATTGCCTGTTGCATAATCACCCCCCAACCCTCGACCGCATCTCATCTGTCCTCACATAATATTTCATCATCGATCGTTACAGTTACATACCGTACATCGGAGGACCAGAACCACCGGGAGAATGAGGAGCCACATCTCCATGAAGTGGTGGTGGTCCGTGGTGAGAATGATGGTGCGGGGGTGGATGATAATATCCTGGTGGTGGCATGCCATAGTGTTGCGGTGGTGGTGGTACCGGTAGTGGTCCCCGGGCCGAGACGCCCGGTTTACCACCGCCCTTACTGGACACGCCCATGATCTTGAGACGAGATCGACGCATGCGATCTCCTTCATTCTTGCGTTTCTTGGAACCTAGAGCAGACTCTAGAAATTGAATTTCAATGCGAGTTCGTTTTTTTCTGGTTTGGCCAAGATCCGATCAATCTCTTCCTTCTTTTCTTGGGCTCGATCACGACTTCGATCATTCTTTTTCTTGCGACGATTCTGATGAAGTTCAAACAACTGTTGCTCTTCGGGGGTACGTTCGGATTCGGGTTTGAGTTCAATTTGTGCTACACGTTCACGTTGACGCGACGCTCTAGACCTGGATTGAGCATTTTTACGAGCACGGCGGTCCAGTACTTCTTGGGATGCCGGTACATTGGGCTTGATGTAAATCTTGAGGCGAGACGTGACACCATTGTCATCTCCGGGATCCATTCCCATCCCCTCGTCGTCCTTGTCACCATCGGTGGATCCACCTCCATCCATTTGAGGATATGCCGGTCCCATTGGACTAGAAGGAGGGTAGGAATGGTAGCCATTGGGTGGATATCGAGGAAGGCGAGGTGGACTGCCCACATCCGAGGGAGGTCCACTGTGAGGCGGACCATAGGGTGGCATCATGTGAGGAGGACCATAGGGTGGATATCCACCATAGGGAGGATAACCCCCATAGTAGGGAGGATATCCACCATATGGTGGATACATGTGATGGCCATACATGGGCATGTATCCAGGGGCACCATAGGGAGGCATGGGAGGTCCACCCGCTGGAGAGCTTGGGGGATACGCAGGAGGGGCCCCCGAGGGTTCCGAAGGAGGAACATCGTCCTCCTCCTTGCTATCATCCCCATCAGGCTTGGATTCATCACCGCCTCTGGATCCTTCATGATCCTCGGCACCTTCGTCGTTTCCATCGTCCTTGTCATCATCATTTTCTTCTTCATCACCATCTTTCATCTTGTCATGTGCAGCATCGTCGTCCACCTCTTCGTTGGGTGGTGTGGTGCCACCGTCGTCATCATGATGGGATTGAGCCTCGCCGTCACCATCTGCTTCAGCATCACGTTCCTTTTGATGGTCGGCATCGGCATCAGCTTCATCCTCATCTTCAGTGGCGTCAGGATCTTCTGGTGCAATTTCTTCCTTTTTTGTCTCTACATCAACTTCTGCCTCATCATCATCATGCGATGTCTTTTCCCGTTTCGACCGGCGAGGACTGGAATATGCCATGATGATGTTGATGTATCTTCTTCTGTAGGATAAGTAGCCTTTCACGGCACTACAGGGTGTCAATGGGAATATTGGCAAGGGATGATGCGCGCGCTTTCCTTGACAAAGCAATGTACTAACAGTTTAAAGAGTACCAATGGCCGAAAGAGATATCTGGCACACGATACGGTAGTTTCTATATGGACCCTGGGTGGAGGGAGCGTTGGTGGGTGGGATTTGTGAGTGAGAATGCAAATAAGCAAGCCGGCAGCAGTGGTTCGTCCGGCTGGGATATAATGTGGATGGAGAGCGACCCAAAATGGTTGCTTGTGGCAGGCGCTCAACGATGCTTGCTGGCTTGAGAGAGTGTGGCCGGAAATCGCGTTTCGGTGCAGGTGCCGTAATCCTCCTCGATGATCGGAACATGTCGCCGGCCCTACTTGAACCAGAAATCAAGACATTTACGTAGAATTGTACAGGACATAAAAACTTGGCGTGGGTGACAGGGAGCAATGCCGTCCTAAGTAGACCACTTAAAATCTCGAACGCTGATGAGGGATGGATCCCGAAAGGCAGATCGGGTATGGAACCTTCGTCGCCGGCCTACGTGGAGTTGGGAGAATCTGTCTACCTGTACGCTTCGTTGAACTCCTACTGCGCGCCACACATGTCGCAACCGGCAGGATTCGGATCGGGAAGGATGCAATGTCTGGCGCGACCCTCGACCCTTCAAGGTGCGCCATAATTATGAAGGATAGTCAGGATGATACAGAGTTGACAGAGAGAGAGAGAGAGTCTTTCGAAGAAAAGGATTTGAAGTGTGATGTACTCCGAGTACAATGGGTGCTCATTGGACAATTTTCCGCAGCCTTCACCCACCCCCATGACGTCAGCTTTTCACTACCGGGTAGCTACGGTACTTCTACCTTTGAAACAGACAAAAACACACAGGTGATGTTTGATATCTGCTAAAATAATAGGGATATGTGTATCATGTACTACTAAAAACGTTAGTAGTTCCTAAAAAAGTACCGGTAAGCTGAAAGGCACCGACACCCAAGTCCCAGAGAACTTTGCCAAAACAAAATGATGTACATCAAAAATAGGTAGGCAAGAGTACACCACTTTACATTCAAACTCATGGCCACTTGTCATACAGTAATAAGAGGTATCCTCCATCAACCAAGATGGAAAACATGGAAAAAACCAAAACTGCATTACGACGCATGAACTGCTTGTCCCTGTCGTTTCACTAACGGTAGGCAATGTCATGAGTATGATGCCAGCCCATCACAAAGTCTGGTTCTTGGTATCCTTCTTCGAAGAGGATGAGAATCGATCCACAATATTGGTTTGAATCCAGGGGGTAGTACTCAAGGCTAATCCAATGCGGAGTGGAACGGCAAATCGTGCCACATTGACAAAGGCAAAGGCTTCGGCTCCCAATTGTTTCAAATCTTCTTGATTCGAAAAATCGGGCCAATGTCCCGTCACTTGACGATAGGCAGCAATACAGACAGGGACCGATACGGCCCAGAAACCCAGTTCCCAAAACGCATACGAAATAATCCCCGCCACACCCGCATCCTTGACCTTTTGCATTAACTTCTTGGTTTCGTTGGTTTCTTCTTCTGCTGCTTTGTTGACACTATCATTCATAATATTCGTCATCGTTGAAGCCATCATTGGAAAATCAGACGAATAATCGGTATTCAGACCACTAATGGCTCCCATCGACGATGATGATGGTGATGAATATGATGGATTTCGTAACAAGTATTGACTTCCCGATCGGGTTTCAATGACGACGACACCATTCCAATTGTTAGCCTCGTCTGGCTTGACGGAAACCGGCGACGTGGAAATAATGGCACCATCTTCGATATTGGGATGATTGGAAACTTTTCCTTCAATTCGACCATTTGGTAACACTTTCCATTCATCCAAGACTGGTACCGAGTATCGACGAGTTGTAATTCGAAATGATAGTAGTGGTGGTAGTGGCCGCGATTGCACGATTCTTCCACCTCCCAGCGGTCGTTGAAACGAATCAATACCTGGTAGTAGATAGGCCACGAAAAAGAGTAGGAACCATTGCATTTGGTGGCACATGTTGCTGGTGTGATGAGATCTTGACGCACAATGGAAATATACCAAATCCCTTCGTTTGCCAACAGAGCGAGTCAAACAGCAAGGACCACCGATTCTATGGCGGCATGAAGTGTGTCAGAACAAGAAACATCATCGAAAATCGTCGGAATGTGGTATCCACGTCATCCATTTGATGACTCGCACGACTTTCAGTCTCCCGCGAAGAACTACAAGTACGTGTAGGCCAGTTGCATTCCAAGAAATGGGAGAAGATAATCTGTAAATCCACTCTATACACTCTGTGTTGTAAGCTAGCAGTTTGATTGTATTTATTCGCCTTCTATGTAGTTCTCTTACTATTGCTAGAGTGAGTACTTGCCAACGGTCGGGTAGAACGATCCGTTCTTTTGTTCCAAGTAAATGGTAGTGTCAGTCGGTTGCTGGTTGACTCTGATGATTGCTTTTCTCTTTTTGTCCATTTTATCGAACGAGACCCAGTTCTCGTTTGGTAACATGCATGGCACTCGCCTGTCGAATCGTGACGGTGGGAGCCACATCCTGGTTGTCCTCCTCGTCGTCAATGTGGCGAGAGGCACTGAGCACCCGTTGCAGTGTATCAAATCCAGCCAAGATTCGTCCCACACAGGTTTCGTGTTCTTGAAATTCGGCATTGTCTTGAAGGTTCATGAACAATTGCAGTTTGCCCGTTTCCGGATTCTCTCGAATCCCCACGGTCCAAGCCCCGTGCCAATTGGTGTGATTGGGAACGATTTCGGGAAATTCCAATTTGCCTCGATTCAAGGGATCATCACGACTCGGTGTCATTTCTAGAATGGGTTGATCGGGACTCCAATGGATCCGAGCTCCATCCCAAACGTGTCGTTCGACTTGTTCCAATAGAGTCCATATAGCATGAGGTGTATCTGGCCACAACAAGATGTCCAAACGGGAATTCAACGAAGACGAACTGTCCTTGGTCTGTTGGTCGTCATTGTCAAAGTGCAATTCTAAGGCAAGTTTCACTGGACCTTCTCCATATTCTCCGACAATATTGGCTCGGGCTTCTTCTTGAATCGATTGTTGTAATGGAAGGATTTGGCCATGAAGCTCTTGAGACATTTCATGGAGAGGTGATTCATCGTACGAAGAGTCACCACTGCCAGGGACTTGGACTCCAGCCCGTTCCAATCGAGAACGAATACTCTTGTGTAGTTGAATGGAATGTCGCTCAATCTTGTGGAGTTGCAACAAGAGTGCTGATTCTTCTTCCCGGTACCGAAGCAATTGCTGCTCGGCAAAGGTGGCATGGTAATGCGATTGCATAATCATGAGCAAGATGACAAACATCAAGACTAGTTGGAGCAAGGGACCCAATTGGAACAAATTGAGTAGAAATCGCTGTGTTTGCTTGGCCTTGTACAAGTTCGTAGCGATACTGGTGGGTGAGGGAGAACGTCGTGCACGACTCTTGCTACTACTCCTCAACGGACTCGAAGTGAGGCTATCGAGAGAGACACTATCGGCATCGCAAGATGAGGCATATCGTCGAGGAGAGACAGTGTTGGGATAAAGCATCGTTTTTTGCTTGAATTGAGTGTCATCTAGGCTGCCGCCATATGACAATGGAGGCCGCATGATTCCTTCCCGAGTTCCACTGGTGGAAACTGGTACATGGGAACTTTCATATCCTGCACCGGGGGAAAGACCTCCCGTGCTTCGTTCTACCTGCATGACTCGTCGCTTTCGACTAGATGGTGACATGAAATCCAGTGTGGGGGATGATGATGATGATTGATGATTGTACATGGTCTCGTGGTATCCAGTGTGCGCTGTGGACGTGAAGTTGGTAAAATGAAAGCAGTGGTTGACCCTTCTTCGCTTGGTATAAACAAAAATAAGGATTTATGATTTTATGCCGATCGCCAGGAGAAAAAGGATGACCCTTGAACGGCCATATATGCCAGGAACACAGTTAACGGTTCACTGTCGGAACACGGAATTCTTTCGCAGTGCGGTCATCCTTCATGGAGGTGCGCGAGGCTTATGTCATAGGGATTCCTTCCATCCCTTTGCTGAAGGTTGACTGTTAAAACTTGCATTAGTTCTAGTTGCCCAACTGCGGAATCCGTGAATGTCCGTCCTGGAGAAACGAAAACAGGTGGTAACAAACGGTAAAATGAAATGTTTGGAAGAGTCGACCCACACCACGTTGCCGGGTGGTGTGCCTCCACTTAATGAACGGTCATTGTGAATGCGGCAAGATGTAACGATTTGAGCCCCCACTCGTTGGTTGATCTTGCCAGGGCTGTTAATGGGAAGCCTACCTATCGCCTAGCGGGAATCGAACGTAGTTAAATGACCAGACACATTTATCGCAACATTCCCGCACAGCATGAAACTGGAAAATATGAAAATATATGTGGTCAAGCCAGTCGGCATTTTGTGGCCCTTTTCTACCCAAGATGATATGAGCTACAGTAGATATGGGAATTTCTACTTTTTGTGAAAATGAAATCTATTACTATGTTGGCCCATCACAGCAATTATTGATTCCATTTTCTTGCAAAAACTCGTCGGATGCTTGAATGTCTCCAGCCATGGAAATTCTATAAGACTTGGCCCCTCGTTGTTGGAATGAATTTTCCTTTTCTTCTTCCGATAACGTCGTTTCTTCCAAGTCACTACCAGTAATAATAGCAATGTCCAGTGGGATCGTCGTCGTCGCATCACCGCCACCACCATCCGCCATGTCATCCCCATTCCCACTAATGATGGAAGCATTACCGGTATTTTTTGTCACGACGGTACCACCACCAACACCACCTTGACCATTATGAATGGAATCAGGTTCCAAAATATCCTCATCTTCACTTGCCCCCTCTAGATCATCAATGACTACATCCGATAGGTCAAGACTATCATTGCCATTCTTTGCCCTTTGACCATCATTCAGAGCTACCGAATACTCTATTGACGAATTGCCATCCGATGCATCATCCATCATGGGGGTCAAAAGAAGAGGTGGTGACATGGGAGGTTGCGGCGGCTGCTTCTTGGAATTGTGGGCCGCCTCGATAGCATAATAACCGTCATTGTAATCCAGTATAGTGTCATCTTCCGAAACAATATTTTCATCTGGATTACTAATGATGCTGTCATCATCTTTTTTCTTTCTCATTCGTTTACGAATCGAATTTCCCGTATACTTGGCAAGTTTGATTGGTTGCTTGGCAGTGTACTTGGCTAGTTTGTATGGCTGCAAGGCCACAGTTCCAATGGCATTAGTCATGTGATGCAAGCTGGATCGACGACGTGAAGCGGGTTCGTGGTGCTGCATCCTAGCAGTATCCGTGTGCTTCGAATCGTTGATATCCTCGTCGCCACTTTCCGCAGCGTTATTATTATTAATATCGACAGTGGTAGGTACGTGTTGGTGACTCGATTCCTCTTCTAATGGCTGGTGATCCACATCGTCGTCGGAATCCAAAAGGCTGGAACTGCTGCTATTGCAGGAAAGCGGAGGTCGCGGTGGAAATGGCGCTCGCAAGGTACCCCTACTTGGATCGATCCCTTCCAGTGAATCGTCGTCATCATCGTCGGATGATTTTGGATTTCTAGCCCTGCTCACTCGCCTCCTCACTCTCTTTGTTGTGTACTTGGCTAGTCGCACAGGTTGCTTTGCCAGTATGACGGGTTGCTTTGCTAATACCCCAATCACGTTTGTGACATGTGATAGGCTACTCCGCCGTCTAGTAGGTGGAGAGAGTGCCTCAGTATTACGAATGGGGCCATTGTCGTATCGATAATCGAAATTGCGGCCATGATCGCTGTTGGTGGGTCTGGAAGGATAAGTCATCGATCTACCAGAAACATCAGCATCTTCGCCAGAAGCGTGATAGACCGATGGATATGGTGGGATATCCATGTCTGATTCCATCTCATAATCGTCGTCCGACGATTCTCGCCCGTTTCTTCGCACGCGTCCCACTCCTTGACGGACTTTCTTTCCAGTGTACTTTGCTAACCGGACCGGTTGTTTAGCAAGCTTGACTGGTTGCGATGCTAGGACCCCAATTGCAGTAGCAACATTGTCAAGGTGACTCTTCCGGCGTTGTCTATTTGGTGATACCACGCCGTTCTCACTTTCTTGGAACTGATCGTCTCTTGGCACCGATGTGTTCGAGAAGAGAAAGCTCATGTTGCGAGAGCGAATCGACCTGTTCGGACTGTCGATTCCAGGATTTGCGTTCAGTTCAATTGAATGGCACGATTGGCTAGGTGAGTGACTGGAAAGATCTTCAGATCCTGCCCTTGGCCTCGCTGGTGGAAGTCCTAGTGCATTATCGCGTCGTTGGGGCAATCTGGGTGCACTATCAGCATGCTCTACATTCAACTCCTGGCTTCCACTGGAAAATCGATCTTGCTGTTGCATCGGCGGCATAGAAGCAGAATCAATGCCGAATCTGAAAGGATTCATACCGAAAGCCCTTGTACCAGAATCTCTTCTTAACTTTGGACGTTTTCTTTGTTTTCTTCTTAGACTTCTTCTTTTTCCGCTCTTTGGTGGAACGTCGCTCGTCTTCAGATTCAATGTCACTAGTCTCCACTCCAATATTCCGTAATCTTAAGATCATGGGCGAGGGAAAGATCGTCACGAAATTTGGTCAGATGATTGCTCGTCGAAACTTTGCTGGTTTACGTACTCCACAACGATACTCACATTCGTTTTCGAACCGCACGAGACATTCGCTTGAGTTTCTTTCCCATTCGCATTTTCTTTTGCTTTTCTTCATACTCATCAACATTAATTTTGGTTCTTGTCTGAGCCTGCCAGCCCAGTGTTATGGCTGCACTATCAAATTGTTCGCAATCTGTTTCATCATAATCGCTGCCTTCATCTCTACTCTTGCCCGACTCTTCGAAATGATGACTGGGATGGTTATGGCCCGCTACCATAGGAAGTTCAATCACTTCCACTTCCTTAAACCCAACAGTGCGACGAGGGGGTTCTTGAATTGGTAGGTTCATATTGCCGCGTCTTAGCTGATAAGGTGTATGAGTAGTAGAGTTTAACGAGGACCATCCATGGCCATTGGAGTCTCTTTCTTGCAGAAAGTCGTTGGATTGGTCGCTTGGTAACTCACTGTCAAAGCAAACGCCACCTTTCTACTACCCGATATTTGGAAGATTCAGGCGACTCTGCCTAAGGGGCAATTTCCAATACGAAGGATGGATCTGTTTTTTCTGGCGGAGAGATGGTAAATTCCATTCTAGTCTTGAAAAAAGCACGGAGGTTTGGACGTTTGGACAAAAAACCTTTGCACAACGTGACACAACGGAATCTGCATGGAAAACGCTTTCAAGCGACGGCAGGACTTAGCGGAGACAAATATTATGCCACTTGGCATATTTCTCAAGGGATTATATTGAGACGAAGCGACTGGATCAACTTTGAAAGCCAGCTCATAAAATATTGCTGTTTAATCCCCAGGCTGCACAGGCATTTACTGCAACCCCGATATAGGTGCACGCATGTGGCACTGCGACAGGGATACATAATAACTTCCCAGGAGTCAAGAGTTCTCAATGTCAAATGTCACTTAACCCTTTCTATGCAGTCAGGCTGCGCAGTCACATCCAAATTCACAGTCAGACATTCGCGTAGATGTAACTTCTTGGTTTTGACAAAGTTAACCCAACCGGTTTACAATTTCTTGTGATAAATATATCGGCGGTAGTAGTCTCACAAGAAAAGAAACGAAGCAAAAAGAACCTACAACAGAAAATTGTACATAAACTGGTGCTACTCATTATCGTAATAAAGGAACCAATACAAATTTCAACACCATAAGAATCTTGCAACTGATGGAAATACCACTCAGCCCGGGGTGAAATCCTGGTTGCAGACACATCGTCGATCCTGGTTGCAAGCAGCTTGACAAATGAGAAAGTGGGGAATAATGCATGTATGTATGCTCATTCAATATCGAATCCTGTGGAGGACATTGTTACCGCCAACTTCAACTTTTCATGTAGTTCCTCTTTGCTGCCAAACAAGGGAAGATCAATACGATTGAAACAAGTGCTGCACAAATGGAGAGAGAGAATTGTGGTTAGTAATACAGGAAAAACGTCTCCATTGTTTCGAGATAATATATACTCACTGCGCCCGAGGATATAAACATAATTCCAAAGGTACACCATGGATCGTGAACTTGCGAATATTACCATCATTTCCTTGCAAGACACCGAATCCTCTTGACGGAACACCGGATGTACCCGTCACAAACTGCAACAACCGAGCCTTCATTTCATGATCAAACTCCGACACCACCTCCCAGAACCATTGACAAGTTGGATGATCTCCACCAATATCGTCGTATTCACCGGAATATTCAGTTTGCTCCTTCCAATCTTGCATGTCAATTTCTGGCAAACCGCACATCAACAATTCCAATTCTTGAAAGTCGAAAATGGTCAATAATGGTTCCGGAATCACATCAAAGAAACCAAGCAATAATTCATTCAACTGAGTCTTAACACAGTCCATCAGTTTGTATTTGAGACATGCTTCCACATATTCTGGAAAGTTATCGTTAGTGACCTCGATATCCTTGCCGTCCTTGACCAACTCTATTTCTTCCTTGGTGCCCATAATCTCAGTCGTTGTGGTAAAGTCCAAACATAACATGGATATGTCCTCCCCTCTTCCTGCCATTGCCTGTAGTTCTTTGAGGTTTCTGTAATAGTCTTCATCCACACTTTCCAAGTCTTTGAACTGGATGGGCCATCCCAACATGTGCTTGTAAATGTGCTTGACCATGTGGCCATTGACAAGCTGTCGATCAAACATGGCCTTTCCCATCACTCGTCCTAGGAATCGATAGTACACCAAGTGATCTTCGCAACAGAATTCTGTTTCCCGATAAATAACGTTGAAAAAATGACAAGGCCGGATGATGACGATGTGAGAAGTCTTTCTGGTGGTACAGACTTCAAGGTGGCAATCTACGAAGGCCATGCCACACATTTCCAAGGTACGTACCGCTTGCTGGATTGATGGTCATACTCATTTGATTGGTCGTCGAACTCATCCATAAGCCCATGTCAGGATCAAAGATCTCTTTGCAGACAAGTTCAAACCATTCACGTGCCAAACCACCGGCATCAATACCTTCTTCACCAATAAATTCAAATCTCCACAGCTTTCGCAAATCTTTTCGCGACAGCGACATGACGGCATCTACGGAATCACCCAGTAAGAACTGTCTTCGGACGTTCATACGCATATGACCTTCATTCCACTCAACACAAAGTTGAGCACAAGTGTCTTGGAACCATTGTGCCTTGTCATCAAAGTTCTTGACTTGTGCTTGGGCCAGATCGGAATAGGTGACCAGATCCCGTCCATCCGTCGACTTGATCTTGGAGTCGACCACTGCCTCACTAGCTGGCACCAGGGATAAGATGCCCGTACGGATTCGGGGATCGTCACCCTGTCGGAATTCGAGTTTGCGGACATAGGCAGACTTGTCAAAGTTGAAACGCTTATTAAGGTCGACGTCTCCATTGTCGTCCATACGAATCCACTGGAATTTGAGATCCGTGGCTCTGACAGTTCTTGTCCATCCATCTTTGTCGTACTTGAGCTTGATTTGTGCCGACTCGTTGGTAATCTTGGGTTTTTGAGTCAAGGCCAAGGGCAGCTTGAAACGGATGCGTTGTCCAGGACCGGCATTTGGGGGACAGGTGACGAGGACGCGGACACCGCCAGCCAAAAGGGCAAAGGGAGCACCTGGCTGCACACCCTTGGGAACTTCCACCTCGAAAAGCTGCGTCTTTTCTTTTTCCTTGGGTGGTTTAGGCCTTGGGCCAGCCCCCATGGGAGCATCTGCAGCTGGAGGACGCGTGACGTCGCTGGGGAGTGGCGGCGGAACGATGCGGACCGAAAAGCCTGGGCGGGCATTCAGGGGACAGGTGACCATGAGCTGCTGGCCACCGATGGTGACGGGAAACTGCTGACCACTAATGACACCTTCTGGAACGGTAACCATATAAGCTGGGGGATCGCTCTCAGGGATGCGACTCACATTGGGCGAGTCGGGGGGCAAGCGACGGCCTGAATCGTTGCCATTGCTGGTTGGGTTGGGGTCTTTCGGTACAGTGATCTGCAGTGATTGTCCTGGTCTGGAATCTGGGGGACATCTCACTCGGACGATACGAGAGCCGGCATACACCTGGAATTCGTCGCCTGGTCGAACATTGTCGGGGATGGTGACTCGGAAGACTGCAGTGTTGCCACCAACACTGGCCGCTCCGGGAGCACTTTTCCCCTTTTCGTCGCTACCTGCGGACTTTTTACGCCCACCAAATAGCTTCATCTTGAGCTCACTAATCTCAGAGTCACAACAACCCAACAAAGAAAAAAAGAATTTCCAATCACGTTCTGTCGAATTCTATCCAGCACAAAACTCCCAAATCTTCCACTACACACAATCTCAAGGCGCGCCGCTAATCGTGGCTGCAACAACAACAACAACAATAACGCCGCGTAACCACAGCTATAATAGTGATATGCAACTGTTGCGAATGCCAAAAGGTGACAAAGGCTTTCGGGTGGTACCCTTGTTCAAGAAAGGTGTAGCACGTCCTGCCGGCACACGTTGGCAGTGTTTCGATATCGCTGTGTACCTGTCTACCAGGTATTTGGTACTTGCCTGTTCCACTAACAGAAACCCAATTTTGTCCGTGGCCGCCAGGTTTTTCTTCCTTGAGGCCCAAGTGCTTCCCATGGTACTAACGTTTGTAGAATTTTACACGACCGCCCAGCGGATGCGCGCAATCCAGGCTCCTCGATGTGACACCACCCTGCGGCCAGGATGACCCAATCTCTACCAAAAAGTGTCGAGACTACCGATACTCCCATATAACTTCCACTGGTACCGTTATAATTAACCTATCGACCTAGCAACGGTGAGACAAAACAGGAATAGTATAGTATTCTGGAATGTTGCATGGATTTTGTAGGTAGGGTGTAAAGGCTACTTACTGTTAGTGGCTAGCACCAAACTACCGGTACATTAGCAGTGGATCTGTACCGGTGTAGATCGGTACCTTACTGTACCACCACGTAACATAGGAATCATATTACTATTACATTCATACGGCTCAAGGAGTCCTATCTTGTCCCTTTGGTTCACCACAATCAGGCTGATAAAATAAGCACAAATTCTATACATGCAAATAAATTTACTGTTGCTTGTAGTTTGTCAAAGATGGTGAGGATGGTAGTTTCCAAATGCAAGTACCATGAAAAATCTTACAACTGGACAATGTCCTTGTATCCCAGGATGGCAACGACCAACGGGCTAGCGAATCGTTGTATTAGTATTGCCACAACTCTGTATGGAAAGGATCGTTTTTTCCACAAGAGTTTGCTGGGTTGTAGGTGCTTTATTCAATATCAAATCCAGTTGATGACATGGTAACAACAAATTTTAACTTTTCACAAAGTTCGTCTTTGCTGCTATACATGGGAAGATCGATGCGATTGAAACACGTGCTGCAAATATAAAAAATTGGAGAGAAAAAGAGTTAGCATGGACAACGAATATTGATCGTTGTCAAAAATGCAAATAGCGATTGTACGTACTGAGCCCGAGGGTAGTAACACATTTTCAAGGAAACTCCATGAATGGTAAATTTGCGAATGTTTCCATCATTCCCTTGTAGGACTCCAAATCCTCTTGACGGAACACCCGATGTTCCCGTCACAAACTGTAACAACCGAGCCTTCATTTCGTCATCAAATTCCGACACGACTTCCCAGAACCACTGACATGCTGGATGATATTGACCAACATCTTCATATTCACCCGAGTATTCGGTGTGTCGCATCCAATCGTCCATGTTAATTTCTGGCAAGCCACACATCAACAGTTCCAATTCTTGAAAGTCAAAAACTGTCAACAATGGTTCTGGAATCACATCAAAGAATCCAAGCAAGAGTTCATTCAACTGAGGCTTGACACATTCCATCAGTTTGTACTTGAGACATGCTTCCACATATTCAGGAAAGTTATCGCTGGTGACCTCGATGTTCGATCCACCCTTTACCAACTCCACTTCTGCCTTGCTACCCAAGATATCCGACGTAGTTGTAAAGTCTAAACACATCATTCCTATGTCATCACCATTCTCCACCATGGCTTGTAGCTTTTTGAGATTTCTATAATAGTCTTCGTCCACACTTTCCAAGTCTTTGAATTGGATGGGCCATCCCAACATGTGTTTGTAAATATGTTTGGCCATGTGGCCCTTGACAAGCTGTCGATCAAACATGGCCTTTCCCATTACTCGTCCTAGGAATCGATAGTACACCAAGTGATCCTCGCAACAAAATTCTACTCAACGCGCGGCAGCGACAACAACAATGGTGAGACGACAATTATTCGAGTGTTTGTACACTAGATGATGATATGGTAGGGCCCATGGCACAACGTACCGCTGGCTGGATTGATGGTCATGCTCATTTGATTGGTCGTCGAACTCATCCATAAACCCATGTCCGGATCAAAGATTTCTTTGCAAACCAGTTCAAACCATTCTCGTGCCAAACCTCCGGCATCTAAACCACATTCACCAATAAATTCAAATCTCCAAATCTTGCGCAAATCTTTTCGTGACAGTGACATGACCGCGTCCACAGAATCACCCAGTAAAAACCTTCGTCGGACATTTATTCGCATGTGACCTTCATTCCACTCGATACAGAGTTGGTCACAAGTCTCTTGGAACCATTTGGTTTTTTCATCGAATTTTTTGACTTGGGCTTGGGCCAGATCAGAATAGGTTACCAATTCTTTGCCATTGGTGGCCTTGATTTTGGATTCGGCCACGGCCTCATTAGCCGGTACCAAGGAAAGGATTCCCGCCCGGTGCTTGGGATCTTTGCCTGGTCGGAATTCTAATCGGCGAACATAGGCCGACTTTTGAAAGTTAAAACGTTTATTCAGATCAATGTCTCCATTATCGCCCATTCGAATCCATTGAAATTTGAGATCGGTGGCTCGGACGGTCCTGGTCCATCCTTCCTTGTCGTAGGTGAGTTTAATTTTGGTCCATTCATTGACAATCTTGTGGTTTTTCCGTCAAGGCCGCTGGTAGCGTCGAATCGAATCTTTTTCCCCGGTCCAGCATTCTCGGGACACATGACCAATACCCGGACCCCACCGGCTAACAGGGCAAAGGGAGACCCTGGTTGAACTCCCTGGGGAACTTCGACTTCAAATTGATTCGTTTTCCCATTTATTATTGAGGGGCTTTGGTTTGGCTCTAGCGCCACCTCCCTTTTTATGATCCACTTTTTGATGGAGGCAGTTGGATACTTGTGGGAGGGATATTGTTGGGAGGGATACTTTTGGGAATGGGGAGAGATGGAGGAGGAATTGGGAGGCGTTAGAGGTGGTGGAGGCACCACGCGTACGGGCGTTCCCTCACGAGCTCCTAGGGGACAGGTGACCTGAAGTTCCTGTCCTTGAATGATGACGGTAAAGCGTTGACCCATGTGAACACCGGGTGGGACAGTGACCATGTATTCTTGTGGACTAGTATTTGGGATACGACTGACATTGGGCGAATCGGGGGGGATTGGCAAGTCTGAATCGCTATTATTGCCAAAGCTTGCACTATCGTCCAGAGGTACAGTGATTTGCAACAATTGGCCAGGACCAGAATCGAGAGGACATCTGACCCGAACTATGCGAGATCCAGCATATACTTGAAATTCCTCGCCTGGCCGAATATTGTCGGGGACGGCAACTCGAAAGGCAGCCGTTGTAGGAGTGTTGCTTGCTGTATCCGCGCCCGACTGAATCCCCTCTGTAAAGTCTTCGCAGTGACTGGTCTTTCTGCGATTGAAGAAGAGTTTCATCTTGACTTGTGAACCAAACAACAACAACTCTCGTGACTATGAACTCTTTTTGTCAAATTCTTTTTCCAACACCAAAAATAAAAAATTATATGCACGAGAGCCGGAATGAAGTTGTTACTACGTGGATGAGCGACAGGGACGGGTATCGGTGCAACGTGAAAAGGACAAGTACAACGAGTACTACAACCGGTGTTCCATTTGTGTTCAAAACCTTGCATGCCCGTCGTTGGTACTTATTGCTGGGTGATTATCGTCACACATGCTGGTTCTTGTTGCGACATCGACATAAATCTGAAGCATTTAATGCATGGATGGTCGACTGACCGCGGCTACGCGACTATGTACGACATCCTAACTGGAATGGTACTAGCCAAGACGAAATCTTTGATTCGTTCGTGGCCTGCTGGCGTCACCATGGTTGACTCACACATGTCGATGCAAGATGTGAAATCCCACAGGATATCTTGCACTGGAGAGTTTTATGTGGTCAAAGTCTCATCAGACCGTGTCTTTTTCCCGGTTGTAGTTGGACGGATAACAAGAGGATGTTGTCAACACTTGGCATTCTTCGCGCTATAGTTATGCACTGCTGCCTTGTCCGCCTTTCGCACGCCTGGAGCCATAATGGATATGGCCGAGCTCAATTCCTTTCCGCATCGGCAGCATCCTTTCTGACGGGGCTGGTAGCTGGCACCGAAGAATGTCAAGCTGCCAGCGGCGGGAACAATCCACGATATATTGATCAAGAAATTGAAATGAATTATGGTCAAGATGGCAATGGCAATCCCCGAACTCGGGGGATGCTGGTACGACGATTGACGGGAGATTCGACCCCCTATTCCTTCCCCGTCACACCCATTCGGTTGGTGCAACAATGGCCTCGAGAACCACCCTTTCAACCCCAAGACTTTTCTAGAGCCGATCCTTCCAACGACGGCAGCTTTTATACCGTACCCAGACTCGTTTATCACATTGATGAACCAGCCGTGGCTAGCCTCACCCAATATTATCGAAAGAATATTCCTCCCAAATCAGATGTGTTGGATATTTGCTCGAGTTGGGTAAGCCATTATCCCTTGGAATTTCCAAAAATCATGAACAAGATTTGTGCGACGGGTATGAATCCTTTGGAACTCCAATTTAATGATCAACTAACGGGAGGGTACAAGGCTCAAGATTTGAATCAGAATCCGATTCTACCCTACGATGACAATTCCTTTGATGTTGTCACGTGCGTGGTATCGATTGATTACTTGACACAACCCATTGCAGTGTTGAAGGAGGTTCATCGTGTTTTGAGACCAGGAGGAAAAGTTATCATCAGTCAATCCAATCGTTGCTTCCCCACCAAGGCTATTGCCATGTGGTTGCAACAAAATGATCGACAACATCTCGAACTTATTAATGGTTATTTCCAATATGCTGGTGGATTCAAAGAACCGCGCAAGGCCTTTGACATTACAGCCACCTTGCCGGATGGTGGATATCGTGATCCCATGTTTATCGTAGAGGCCATCAAGGCATGACAACTGTACCACACCCCCAAAAAAACATGCAATAAGAGCACCTTTCATCCTATGCAACTACTGCATCTATTT
Organism: Nitzschia palea; assembly: GCA_019593585.1. NCBI lineage: Eukaryota > Bacillariophyta > Bacillariophyceae > Bacillariales > Bacillariaceae > Nitzschia > Nitzschia palea. The sequence continues at coordinate 18,754 of SWEM01000303.1, read as the reverse complement.
CCAATCTCGTTCTACCGGTAGTCGAATTTCAGTCAACGGAACAAATCCCCCCCACCAGAGCAAGCGGTGTAAAATCCGACGGCTACCGCCAATTTGAAACGTGTTACTTTGTGGTTGTACTAATTTACGTAGAACAAATGAAGTCAGGGCATAATGGTGAACAGCGTGTTTTTGTTGGTTGGAGATGGAGCAATGATTCTTGCTTCGATTTCTATTGAATCAAATAAAAGGTAGCATGCTGGTGCAACAAAGGAGTAAAAAGGTCAGTGTAGAAGCCGTCGCAAAAATGAATTGGCCTTCAAGGGAAGAAGCTCTCGAAGACGACGGTGCTGCAGTTTCCTGTGCTCTCGACGATGGCGTTGCCGTTGCAGGTGTATAGGGAATACTTTCCTCCAAGGTCATGGTGGGACCACCCATAAATTCCTTCAGCCAAGAAGGGTATACAATTTCGGTGGTTGGAATGGGTGGGGCTCCAAATTGCGGTTCAATATTGGTTCCGTAGTTCGTTGCTGTCCCATTGACTCCAAGCCATTCATATTGTTCTGGGTTGAGGAACCACGACTTTCCGGCACCCAGCTGAGAAATCCGCTGCAACACTCTGGCATAGTCGTTCATGAAAAGATCTTCATCCTTTGCATACGAGTACGACCACGCCGTCGGCCCTTCCCCCCCAACAGAAGCGCCGTATCACTGGGAATACGGATAATATGATTGCCCTCTGCATCATACGTTGGATTGCCTTCAGCATCCACTAGTATGAATTGGAAGCGTATGGTACCGGTGGTGGAATTCACAACAATCTGTGGTCGCCATTCATTCTCAAAAGTTTGGATGAAGTACAAGTTCTTTGGAGTTGGGAATTTGTCACTAGCTGGGGTGAAGGACCCATTCCATCCAGTGTTTTCGGGATGAGCACCACCAAGACTGTGCCCCCCACCATTGAACGCGGCAATTTCTCGTTCCGTGAGTCCCAGCTGTGTGTAGTACGACAATACTCCCGCCGTGTTGTAACTTCCATCTGGAAGTCGTGATGCAACCACTGGATTGGTAGGGGTCTTCGTCGCGTCGCGCCGCCCAGGCATAAACGCTACTGCAGGACCTCCGGCTAGCTCTGTGATAATCACTCCATTCAAGACTGCAGCATCGGCAAAGGTAATACAGGGGAACTGTTGAACCAGACCCTTAATGTATTGAACCGTCTCGTCAAGTCCAGCGTTGGCTGGAAAAGCAACATTTTCGGGAAATTGCATCCAACCACCATCCACGCCACCAAGCCCTCCCGGCCCGGCAACTGCGCTAAACGTTCCGGCGGAATGAAAGAGAGCACGATTGCTTCCTGGTCCATCCACAGTCTCGTTGGCATAATCCTGTTGAATTTGTTCCGCAATCGCATCAAACTCGTCGCTGGTGCAGTTGGAAGGCTCTGAGAATGAAACATCGGTCTCATTCACCAAAGGTCCCTGCACGGAGTCGAAAGGATAGGATCCGCCAATCGTCCAGAGTGCAGCTAGTGGGCATCCCTGCGCGTATGGGATATCCGCTGATTCAAAACCTGAATATAGGATGTTTGATGGGTTGGCAGCCGAGCCTTGTCGTAAATGCCAAAGGACCAACAATGCCGTTACCAGTAGTTTACTTTTCAACATCGTTTCTGGAAACAGAATGTGATGGACCACCAACGTTGTTCCTTTTTGCTTCGATGTCGTTTTGTGACCATATTGGGTTGGAAGGTATCCAAATAAAATGAAGCGAAGACATTGTTGACTGACAATCACATTTTTTCGTCACGTGCCTGGAGCACGTTTTGCATGTTTTGCTTACAAAGCTTCAAGTTGCGTCTTGTTTTCGAATCAACTGCCCATGCCTAAACAATGATCTTCTGAGACACGTGACATGCCGCATGCCACATTCTCCAATACCTGATGAAAGGTATCGAAAAGGCGTCTCACATCTCCATATCCATCTGACAAATCGCCCACCACAAATGCAGCAACCAGCCGTCACGACATGTGTGCTTTTAGAGGGTGCATGTATCAGGTACCGTTTTCCTCGTGTCCGCTCACAAAAAATAAGATTTGCGAAGCCGTAATTATCAATATATAGTAATAACTACCGGTACTATTGACTGACTTTTGACCACAATTGACTCGACTCATGTTGATTATGGGAAGTCGCGTCGCTGTCACACTACGGTAAAAGAACGAATGGGAGCTGCGAACTTTTTACAGTTCCGACCACACATAGCAGGTACTAACGTTAGTACCTGGTACCAGGCTACCTACCTGGTACCCCGGTACCAGCTACGTACCAGTCCTACCAGTACCAGGTACCGACAATAGATGATTTGGTACGAGAGAACATTTTTACGGTTATATTAGTGCTACAAGTTGGAGCGTCGTTCAAGATGGTATCGGACACTTGAAAGAAAAACCTCAGAGATGGTTGTCATTCTGGAGCTTCTCTTGCAAGCGATACTGGTGTCTGTCGTGTCACTGTTCCCGATATAAAGTTACCAATTCCAAAGTCATGTCGGCTCTCATAGATGCCCCCGGATTTCAAGACCTGGTCAATCCATGTTCTGAAAGACCGGCAAGATTTTAGGCCGTCGCTTGCCCACCGACTTGCCAAATGTGAGTCGTATCCCCGAAAGTGATCCCGCGGCGTACATGGTTACTGTTTCAGAAGCTGCCATTAGTGGTCAGCTGTTTCCCGAAACGATCGGTGGCCGGCAGCTCCTGGTCCCATGTCCCCTTCAAGCCCGCCCAGGCTTTTTCGGTCCTCATCTTTCCTCCTCCACTCTCCGGTGATATTATGCACCTTCCATCTGCAGATACACCCATGGGGAATAACGCTAGACCCAAACTACCCAAAGAAAAGGCAAAGTATAGCTCCGAAGGGAGTGCAGGCAGCCAGGTGCCCCCTTTGCCCTTTGGCTTGTGGTATCCGCTTCTTTGTCACCTCTCCCCGAAATGCCGGTCCCGGACAACGGATCCGTTTCAAGGACCCTTTTCCATGCTACAAGAACCTAAGATCACTGACGAGTTGGTACTAGTCAAACTCACGCACTGCAAGGATGGATGGGCAAGAATTTTCAGGTCAACACACCTCAGGTTCCGATTTGGACGACAATGGAAATGTCGACCTCAATAAGCATTGCAACTTTGATATAAGATTGCCTGTATCCGCAAACTCGAATTAGGTGAAGATCCACGAATCTATACGGGTATCTTGTCCCTGGTCACAGCTAGTGAGGCGGTGGTGGACTCTAATATCAAGTCGACGGATCGAAGGGATCTGGTCACCTAGTCTGATCTAGCCCAAGCACAATCATGAAAAGGCATAATGGTTCCAAGGCGCTTGTGCTCAACTTTGTTTCAAGTGGAATAATGGTCCTCTGCGGCTGAATGTCCGAAGACAGCTTTTACCGGGCGATTCCATCGACGCTGTCATTTCGCTGTCGCGAAAAGATTTGCGAAAGTATGGGAGATTACAATTTATAGATGAAGAAGCAATCGACGCCTGTAGCATGGCACGTGAATGGTTTGAACTCGTCAGCAAAAGATGTTTTTGATCCAGACAAGCGCTTATCGATGAGTGCCACCATCGATCCCATGAGAATGACCATCGATCCTTCAAGCGGTACTTATCTTGAATATACGGAGGCTGGGACTGAAATCTTGTCTCAACGACCTTGTCAGTACCGCTTGTGCAAAAGAATCGACTTGCGAGGATCATTTAGTGTACTATCGATTCCTTGGACAAGTGATTGGTAAGGTCTTGTTTGAGCGCAGGCTTGTCAAGGGCCCCATGGCGAACACATTATAAAAGCACATGTTGCGTTGGCCAATTCAGTTGAAAGGGAAAGGCTTGGAAATCGTAGATCAAGACTGTTGAAGAAACCTCGCAGACCTTCAAGCAATGATAGAAAGAGAAGAGCACGTGTCCACCATGGGTTTGCCCTTACAGCGAACGACACTACGCGGTAAAAAGGAAAAGTTGAACTTTTCAAGGGTGGAAAGGAAATTGACGTCAAAAATGATGATTATTTCCCAGAATATGTGGAGGCTTGGCTCAAGTAAAAACTCATGGACTGTATGTAGCTTCAGATGAATGAATTTTTGCTTGTATTCTTGGATGTTCGAACAGTTGATATGCAGTGGGTTCCCCTGAAGTTAACATGCAAACGACCCGTATAGGAGACATCAATAGTCTGGGCAATATAGGGGATATTGGTCAACTATTACGGTTTTAGGATTGGTCTCAGGTTTATTCACAATCGAAACTTCGTTTATTGTTGTTTGATTGTTGTACCGTTATTACAACGAGGCGTTTTGAGATACAAGGCCACCTGTTAGTATGCAAAAAGGCAACAACGGATGCTATGTGACCTTGGATTAGCCAGGTTGATAATGACCAGTGTGATCCATCGTTGGAAGAAGTATTAAACGCACAAAGAAAGCATACGAACTATGATCCAAACTATAGTAAGAGTAACAATTTGCTGCTGAACATCCTTTTTCCACGGATTAACAGGAAAGGAACTTTAAGGTAATACTTGTTCTGACATTGTAATGTTATCAGTCTCCCCCATACACATTTATGTGACGCTCATTTCTCAAAACTCCTTGAAAAGGGCTTGCTCTGAACTAGTAAGCGCTCGGCCAGTCTCACGTTCACGCTCTTCCCTGCTGAAGTCATCGAAATGTGAGGCATCCAAAGGATTCTTAAGAGTAGGGATCCAAGGGGCTTTAAGTTTGTAGTTCATCAGCTTGTCCCAATTCATAGTCTTGAACCATGGGTGTTCTTTAATGTCCAAATATCCTCGACTTAGATTACCCATTCGAGACGCCTGACGGCGGACCAAAAGTTGCTTGATCAAGTCCTTCGCATCATCGTTCACAGTGGAAGGGCAGGAATACTTGACCATCACAATGCGCTTGAACAAACTAACTTGGTCGGTTCCATGGTGGTAAAAGGGAGAACGTCCAACCAGCATTTCGTAAATAAGGACACCAAACGACCAGTAGTCAACAGCCTTGTCATGACCCTTCGACATGATAATTTCAGGTGCCAAATACTCGGGGGTTCCGCACAAAGTGTAAGTCTTATCCACCACAATTTTGGCAAAGCCAAGATCGACCATAATGCAGTATCCCTTGCCGTCGATCAAAGCATTTTCCGGTTTCATATCCCGATAGACGATGTTGCGTGCATGCAAGTGACCCAAAGCTTCGAGGATGCAGGCTCCGTAGAAAATAGAATCCTCGTTGGAGATACCATCTCGTGTGTTTGTATGGACCACATTAAACAATTCACCTCCTTGAATCATTGGGAGCAAGAGATACAAGCAGTCGTCGTCTTGAAAGCTACCGATGAGTGGTAGGATGAAAGGGTGCTCAATTGACGCCATGATTTGCTTTTCGCGGATGACTCCCTTCACCTGGTTGGCAGCTATGAGTTGGCGCTTGCTGATCGTCTTCAAAGCATAGGGGGTATCACCATTCTGAGTTGTGACCAACCAAACTTTTCCGAATGCCCCTACAAGGAAAGAAAAGAAACACAATTAATTCAATTCCCAAGCCAACGAAGTCCTTCATCATACGTTACTCACCCATTCCGAGAATTCGGTGCTTCTTGACGTCCTTCAGTTCAATATCAGTCTTGAGCGACGAAGATACGAAGGGGATAGGCTGGCCAAGACGCTTCAAGTCTCCAATCACATCTCGGATATCACTTCGGCTGAGAACCCAGCAGGTAGTATCTTCCTCGCAAATACAAGTTTCGTCGCTAATGTATTCTCCGTCCACTTTGACGGCCTTGTCGCCGTAGTAGTCGCCACTACCAAGGAAGAAAATGCTGCCTAGAGCACTGCTGATCATGAGTCTTCCATCCTTCACAATCCACAAATTTTGATCTCCTCGCTTGCCTGCCTCCATAAGCTTTGACCCTTTTTTGTACTTCTTCTCTGCCATCATAGCGACGAGATGCTCAAATTCGATCGGCAGGAGTTCCGATTTTGCAAAAATGGGAACAGACTTGATAAACCTCTTTTTGGACTCAAGTCCCAAGATACTATCCAAGGAACCAATAGTATTTTCAAAGGTCTCGCGGTCTACAGCAAGCGCCTGGGTTTCCACCATCGCCGTCACGTTAGCCGCACGGGGCTCTCCGGTCATGAGAGCGCGCTCTCCAAACCAGTCCCCCGCCTTGAGGATTTGGTCGGCATAGCTGGCATCTCCCAGCCCGATATCATGGACTCTCACTTGACCCTCACTGATGATATAAAAGATATCACCGACATCACCCTTCTTGACAACGACTTCGCCTGCCGCAAAGTTGACACTAGTCAAAACAGTCGAAAACTTGGCAATCAATTGTCGGTCCATGTCTTTAAAGAGCGGAATCTTGGCCAAGACATCGACGATTCCACCTTGCTGCTCCTTGGTAGTGCGGGCGAGCAAGTGACGAAAGGTGCCCTGATCGACTTTCCACAACTTTGAATTTTCGGCGGCAATGCAGGTGGCAGCACGAGGACAGTCGTACAAAAGGGCCAACTCTCCAAACGAGCTTCCGGCACCGCAGGAGCCAACCTCTTTGCCATCCGCCACAAAATTGACGGTTCCCTTTTCAAGAATGTAAAAAAAGTCTCCCACATCACCTTGCTTAATGATTGTTTCGCCCTTGGTCACCTCTTGTTTTTGCATGGCCTTGATGAGAAGCTTACGTTGATGCTTGCTCAAATCGCCAAAAATAAAATTCTCTTCCAAAGCAAGTTCTAGAAACTTTTTATCATCCGATGTCTTGGGATAATCGGGAGGGGTAAAGTCACCTTCCATATCCAAGAAGCGACCTTGGACAGCCTTTCGAGTCTTGACGTGCATCTTGATTTGCTCTTCCTTGCCGCGAATGCGGGTAGATTCTTCTCTAGACAACATGTCTTTTTTTGACTTTTGCTTTTGACTTGCAGCGCGTTCAGATACTTTCTTCTACAATAATATGTGACACAGAGAAAAAGACACACACAAAAAGGTGAGAAAATCGAATTGCGCGCAATGCCCCGCCGCAAAAAATCATGTCGGTCATGATGACATTCGCCGGCCGCAACGGCTTCGGCAAATCCAAATGGGTCATCCGAATCCAAGTGTAGCAAAAGAGTCATGATTGTCACCTATGGTAGACTTACTTCGGTTGTTTTCGTCGTAGTAGAAGGCCCAGCTGTGTTAGTCTCTGTAGATCCACAACCTCCCATTGCCACTCCGCAAGTGAAAACGATATCCAGTTGTTGCTACCGTTATTGTTGTAGCAGGCACCGACGATGGTGAAGAGGTTAAGTGTGTGTGCCAACGGCGGCGTTCTTTGGGATATGCAGTGTTCCTACTACTGGTAGTACGTGTACCTGATGGATCCACGCCAAAACGCTCGGCCTGGAAACTGCATAAAAGACCGCTTTCAACCGACGAAAAAAGGGCACCAAAACTAAAGCCCCTCGCCGGCGGTGACTGCGACATTCCTCGTGTTGAAAGATACACAAATTGTACCCGGTACGTGTACTGTACCAGTAACCCGTGCCATGTGCCAGGTACGACGCGAAAAGTCTCTGGTACATGGGACATTTTCCCGGGTTTATGCATGTTCGTGCTGCGTTCGATCAATGTTCACAGTCAGTGAACCGACAAAAATGACTCGGAGTATCGTATCTTGTATGTATACGTGTGGTTCGCATCTACCGGTATCCGTGTGTACATGTACAGATCATACCAGGTACCAGGTACCTGGTACTCGTACTGTAGTACTACCACTTCAGAAGATCCGGTTCTTGCGAAACAAAATCCATTTTGTTCTTTTCATGAAAGTCCACACGGCCGCAATAATAATGGCGCATTCCTTGTTATCCAACAGCAACATTCCATTGATCGAATTACCCAAAGACAGCAGCAATAGAGACTCTTTGAATACCGTATCGTCTCAACTTGTGGATGCTCTACAGACCAGTGGCTTTCTTCTCCTGAAGAGTTCCGAAATCTCTCTAGACCTTCAAGCGTCTGCCATTCGTGTCGCTGCGGCATTGCTGGTGGAAAAGTCACAACAACAATGTTGTTCGAGTACTAGTAGTAGCATCCAAGGCGCCGTCATTGATCATCCTACTGATCCGAAACGGTATTTGATGTTTAATTCATTGGATGAGGTTGGTCTGCAACTCGAGAGGTACCGTGATGATGACGATGCTCAAAAGATTCTGGTCGAATATTGGAAGGCATTGGAACGAGTCAAACGTCAACTCTTGACCTGTATGGCCATTGGTCTGGAATTAGAACCTGATTTTTTTGTGCGACTCCATTCCAAGGATCAATCGGCACTACGACTATTGCATTACCCTGCATCATCCAATAGTATAAATGATGCTACTACATCTACATCACTACCGGTAATTCGCTGCAAACCCCATTCCGACTATGGAAGTGTGACTCTTTTACTGACAGATGGAGTACCAGGACTGGAAGCCCTGATTGACGGAGAATGGGTGGCTGTTCCACATGTCCAGGGGGCGTTGGTAGTCAATATTGGAAGTTTACTGCAAGGTTGGACCAATGGCAAACTATTGGCTACATTACATCGCGTGGTGGCCCCGACCAGGGAGCCAGGGAGGATTGCCTCGTACGAGTTTGGCTTTTTTTTGCCGACCCAGATCCTGACGTCAGTACGATATTGCAGGACGAGACAATGGGAAATTTGCGACCAGGGACGGCGCCGATGGTGAGTGTGGCAGATTATATTAAATGGAGATCGGGTGGGGAAGGGAGCCAACGAACTGGTTTGGCGTTTTCACAAGAGGAAGAACTTCGAGTGAATGCTGCAAACATGTCTTGATTCTGCACACAATCGTCATTGCCGTTGAACATGACAAGGGTAGTCTTTCGTCTTGATGATCAAGGGGGACTAGAATTACATGCTAGTAAAAAGTGATTCCGCCATATCTTGGCTTGGCCCTACTCATGGTGAGCAGGAATGGCAAAACGGTCCAACAAAGGATCCATTGGAATATTCTGGTGTGGACGAGTTGACACACGCCGAGTCGGCAAATAATTTATCCACGGGGGGGACCGAAGAATGTCGGGAAGTAAAGATTTCATCGACGGTAGAGTCGGTAGCGATCCAGTCGTCGGCGCTGGGAGCATGCCATCGAAGCGTGGTGGCCCAAGAACAGAGATTTTGATCAAAATTGCTAGCTCCGACGAATATTCCACCCAATTCGAGAACCGAACTCATATTCCAGGCACCAAGATCTTGATTAAACGTAATGGCGTCACGAAACATGAGATCCATATATTGGACATTCGACACGTCCCAGGATCCAATATCTCCATTAAAGGCAACGGCAGTTTCAAACATGCCCGACATGTGTTGGACGGTAGCAGTATTCCAGGTACTTAGATCTTGATTGAAACTCAAGGCATGACTAAACATAAAGCTCATATCGACCGCCTTGTTCAAATTCCAAATACCAATCGATTGATTGAAACTGGTAGCACCACGAAACATTTGCGGCATGGTTTCGGCCCCCTGCATATCCCACGTGGTAATGTTACCATTAAAGGATGCGGCATCACTAAACATGTCATCAAATTTATAGGCCCACGTCGTCGTCCAAGTATCCAAGGATTGATTAAAACTCGTGGCGCCCTTGAACATGGCACTAAAAATTTCAATCTTGGATACATCCCATTGATCCAAGGGTTGATTGAAACTACTGGCCCCAGACAATACTCGTTCCAACGATCGAACTTTGGTATCACCTAGATTCCATCCATTGAGTTTGCCATTAAAGGTAGAACAACCCTCCAACATGCCCCACATGGCATGAAGCTGGGGAGAGAATTGCCATTGATCCAAATCTTGATTAAACAGAGTCGCACCACGAAAGGCACTATCCAGAATGGTCACGGCCGATACATTCCATCCACCCACGGCACCATTAAAGACGGACGCTCCTTGAAACATGCGTTCCATAGATGTCAATCTCGATACCGTCCAATTCTCTAGACCCATGCCCTGAAAGCTCTTGGCATTTTCAAACATGAGTTGGGCGATAATGACAGAACTCGTATCCCAGGTAGATAAATCTTGATTAAAGGCTTCGGCCCCTCGGAAACATTCCCGAAAATCTCGGACTAGACTCACATTCCACGTCGATAGGTCCTGATTAAAGGACTTGGCCCCATCAAACATTCCTTGCATAGATACCGCCGCCGAGACATCCCATCCATCCAAGGGTTCATTAAAGTTTTCATATAAATGGGGATAATCATTGTTGCGGGGGGAGAAAATCCCTCCAAAGTGGGCAAGTTTGGACACACACCAAGTGCTAATGGGATATCCATATTGGAGGGCAATGGGGTTGGTGGGAGACCGATTCTTGAGATATCTAGTCACAGCCATGGAAAGCTCGGCCGTTGTTTCAAAACAGGAATAATTCGCCGGCACGGGGATGGTGGTGGTGGTGTTGGTCGTATTGGTAGTGTTGGTCATGGTCACGTTATTGCTATTATCGGTTGGTTCTTTTCGCAACCAGGCATGTTGTTCGGCTCCTCGAATCCCCACGACTATCATTCCAACCACAAATAACGTAGTGGTAAGAAGAAACATGGTAAAGATTCGAATCGTCCGTTGTCGTTTGATGTGTTGTTGTTGATTCAATCTTGGCACAACGGGGTCATAATCCAAATCTTCATCCACAAATTCTCCTTCTTTGACTTGCAGTTCATCATCTTCTGCTACTACTACATCTTGAAATATTCGACTGGCCTTGCTGTTGGAGGGAGAATCTGGCTTGGTCTTGATTGCTGTGGTGGCTGTAAATTTCTTGGGCGAGGGTGGTGTATCCGAGAATGGTCGTCGGGTAAAGGTCGTTTTTGTTGTGGATGGTGATGGTGTTACGGATGATGATGATGATGATGATGGTTTGTTGCGAGAGGCAATGCTTTTTAAACGTTCTCGTTTAGACTTGACCTTGTCCATCAATTGTAAAATGTCTTTCAAGTCATCATCACCCACTTTTCCAGATGACAAGGCATCATCTGGATTAAACGTAGAAGAAGAGGCTCGCATCATGGTTGGCTGCTGGTTCCCCCAAAAGGCAATGACAACAACAAGAAGAAGAACAAGAAAAAGAACTACCAGCAGTATGAGAAGTGCCAAAGGATGATTTGGAGAAGGCTTCCGATATGTTTGGGATGGTTGTTGATGCCAGAAGGGAATAGCGGTGATGTATAGTCGTTGTTGTACCTGGTACAGCTGTGCCCAGGTACTTTGTTCGCGTGGGGAAGGGGGGGCAGTGTGACTGCCTCTGGTCTTGGCATGAAACTTCGCGGAACTCGAGTACCGGTGGCCTACCTTCGTTGCTCACTTTTACCTTGGTGTGGGCATAATTATAACTGTAAATACCGGCATTGGAAAACCAATGCACGACCACGGTGGAACGACGGTCCGTGGCTCCCCTTGGGGGTCACAGGAATCCACTGGGGTTGGAGGCCTGGCCGACGATGCACTTTGAAATGGCGGTGGGATGATGGAGGATCCACTGTATACAAATAGAAACTGCTCTCTTGACAGAAGAGTAGTGTCATTTGTGAGGGAAGAGTCATGTTACGGGTGACGCCAGTGTATGGAAGTCGTTGGCAAGCGTCGGCACCCAAAGGGTCGTGTACCTTGGTGGAATATGCCGGAGTCAAAGTCTTGGTCAACATGGGTGGTCCGCTATCGTCCTTGACGAATGTTCCCGATCACGATTGTTTGGTACTTTGCGATTCTACCTTGGAATCCTTGGGATCATTACCTCTGTATTGTGAGGCCTTTCCGGATCAACCCGTCTATGCGACCTTTCCTACTGTCAAAATGGGTCAAATGACATTATGGGATCATCATGCTCACATTTCTCTGGATGGTGGTCGTCCGCCCTTTACCTTGGAACAAGTTGATGCCGCCATAGCTAGAATGAAAACGGTCAAATATTCCCAAAGTATCTCCTTGGGTGGACTTTCCGTTACGGCTCATCGGGCGGGACACGTGGTGGGTGGTGCCTTTTGGCTCTTGCGGCTGTTACAAGATGAAACCAATGTCGTCGTGACCTCGACCTATTCCATTGCCAAGGAACAACATTTGGATTCCAGTACTTTATTGAAATATGGAGCCACCCCGGATGTTCTCGTGACTCGGCCGGGAGGTCCCGCCATGCCTCTACTCACTCCCGTCATTCCTACGGCCACGGCCAGTCAAACGCACAAACGACTTACAGAAACCATTTTGAGTGTGTTGCGACGAGACGGTCATGTCTTACTACCGGTTGATGCCGCGGGTCGAGTCTTGGAATTGATTCTACTACTCAATCAACATTGGGAAAAACAACGGTTGAGTGGGACGTATAATTTAGTATGGTTAGGACCCATGGTGGGGAATACCTTGGATTTTGCCCGATCGCAATTGGAATGGATGAATGACAAGTTGGGAACGCAATTTGATACCTCGGTTCATCCCTTTGGACTCAGAGAGGTCCGTCTGTGTACTCATGTGGGGGAAGTGGATTTTTCCAATCCCACCTGTATCGTGGCCAATGGCATGAGTTTGGATCATGGTCCCGCTCGAGATTTGTTACTCAAATTTGCCGATAATGACAATCATGCCATTGTATTCACGGATTCGTCCCAATGTTGGGAACGAGATGCTGATTGGATGGATGCAGCCGCAGCAGCCCTCAATGAACCTTCCATACTTACTCCCATTGTGACGGAACCAACTACCGCTCCTACCGATGCCGAAACCGAAGAGGCTCAAGAGGATGAAAATAATCGTGGTTTACTCATTTCCAAGGCCAATGCGAGCAAGTACACGACTAGCTTTCAACTCCTGCAACATTGGTGTCAAGCCAAACTTCAAGGGCGAGAAATGGAGGATAGTGTCCAAGTCGATGTGTTGGTTCCCCGTCGGGCCCCATTGGTAGGACCCGAATTGCAAAAATTCTTGGACCAAGAAGAACAAGCACGATTGGTCAAACGACAACAACAACAACAAGAGGCCATGTTACGACAAGTCGAATTGGCCAAGGGACGATTACGATTGGGAGAACAAGATGACAAGAAACCAACCATGGGTGCAACGACTACAACATCAACCGTCAACAATCCCAATTTGAAATTCATGAGACCACAAAAAAAGAGTCGCTTTGATTCGAGTTTGTTTTTGAAATTCTCCAAACCCCTGCATTTCACCTTTGGAGTGACGGAGGATGCCGTGGGGATTGGACAAAAGGATGCCACATTGGGGATTGGCGATGCCGTGGTTGAAGTCACTGAAGATGATTATGGGATTGCCGTAGAACCAGAACACTTTGTCGATATTGTCACTGGAGTCGATCCCAGTAAATTTGCGGGTGGATCGGGAAGGATTGGAGAAGATGTCTTACGACGTGGCTTTGGCTTTGGATCCAGTGGTGGCGATAATGATGCCAAGAAAAAAAATGATATATCCGGTGAAGAGGGGGATGAAGACACGCAAGGTTTGGATGAACGCGGACTCGAAGCCATGGATTTGTCCGAAGGCAAAGGAATTATTCGAGGCCGGAATGGACGTCCACCGACCAAAGTGACGACGGAAACCCGACGAATCCTCGTCTTTTGTGAAATTGATTACATTCCCCTCGACGGACGTGTCGATTCTCGTTCGGCTCGTCAATCGGTTCGAGCCCTTCAACCAAGACAAGTCGTTGTTTTGGGTGGAACCAAACCAGAAGTAGTATCCAATACTACCGGTACTGATCATCGTGAGGAGGACAAACAAGTAGTATTTGAAATGACGACGGACGAAGTTCGCCTGCTGGTAGATGCTGCCGAGTCCTTGACCAGTCCCAACAATAACGACAAAAAAGTCTATTGTCTCGCAGATTCCGAGACGGCCGAATTAAATGTTGGCCATGCCGCCTTTTCGGTACGCTTGATTGCCACACCCTATCGAACCCCCGATGAAAGAGCCTTCGAAGAGGGACCCCCGGATCCCATTGAATTGCACGAGAGGGAACTGGGACCCTGTTCCGTCAGTTACTTGGACTATGTAGCTACCGGACAAAAAGTGGCCTTGGATGGATCCATTGTCCTAGCACCACGCAAGAGACAAGCCTCCAATACTCAAATGTCACTCTACCTCAGTGATGGAGAAGTCTTGTTGACTGATCTTCGAACGGATCTCATTGCTCAAGGCATGAAGGCAGAATACAGTACTCATTCCGGTTATGCCAGGTTGGTAATCAATGGCAAAGTCATTGTCAAAAAGGACAAGGAGTCGGGAAGGATCCATGTCGAAGGTCCTCTCTGTGAAGACTTTTTTAGTGTACGAACCGTTGTCTGTGGACAATATGTCATACTATAACAACATTATGTCAAAATGACCAAGTACCTGCTAGTCACTACTACTGTGACATATTAGGGTCGTGGCTCTAGCTCCTTTCATCCATTCTTTATTGCTCTTTTTCGTTGCGACAATGTTTGCTCATCGCATTCTGCCTTGGGGGTTCAGAGTTTTTACAGTTATTAGCGTGTTATTACTGACAGTGATGCTACATATTTTCCTTATTAGTTTGTAGCGCGTCAACAACAATCTTTCTCGATTGTAGCTTCGAAAAAGATCTTTCATTCATTTTCTTCTTCTTCTTCGTTAAAAGTTGACTATAAATTGTCCTTTGTTTCATAGGTGGTTTGGTGGTAATCTCCAAGACTGGTCAGGCCGCCAATGAATTCATCCTCCAATAAACTACCCGTCATACTTTCCAGCGTATGGGAGGGGTCAATCTTGTCGAATTGATTGACTCGGTGCAAAATGTCATTATCCCCTTCATCCACAATTTTGTCTGCCAAGGCGGCAATGCCAGTGGGTAAGCTACGGGAGCGCTTGGCACGAATTTTGGTGGCAAAGGCTTGGGATGACATTTTGGGTGGTTCCAAAACATTATTATTGAAAAATGCTGCTGCTCGTTGGTTCAATTTGGACAATCCCTCGAGATTGCAGATTCGAGCCTCCAACTCGGCCAAGGAATGATACAATGGGGCATGGAAGGGATTGAATTCCATGCCCGTTTCAAATACTTCGCGAGCGTCATTATATTGACCCTTTCGAACTAGGTATTCACCCAGTCGTCGATAAAGCTCGGGGTCGCTGGGGGCGCATTCAATGCCACGACGTAGGATCAAGCTGACGAGGCCAGCATTGCCGGCCTCTTCCTCAATCTGAGCAGCAATCAGCCAACCCGAGCCATTCTGTTTGTTGCGGGTAAGAGCTTCTGTGATTAGTTTACGGGCATCTTGATGATTTCCCTCGCGAAGCTCAAGGAGTGCCCATCCTTGGTACAGAGGAACATGATTGGGAGCCTTTTGTAGGCCGGCAGCATACAAGACTCTGGCGTTGTGGATGTTGCCCTTCTTCAGTTCAAGAGAAGCAAAGCCATGCCAAAGAGCACCATGCGAAGGCACATTTCGAATGCCACATTGAAATAAGGATGCCGCGATTTTGAAGTTTCCAGCTCTTGTTTCCATAACGCCCCATGCCTGCCAAGCTTGTGCATGTTTCTTGTCACTTACCACCGATCGCTCATAGAGTATCCTTGCTGCATCATCTTTTCCAAGTCTCATTTCACTTAGGGCCGCGCCCAACAAAAGTCGCGACGAGTTGCCGCATCGCTCAATCCCATCCTTGAAAATTTCCAGTGCCATTACTGGTCGATTGCTATTAAGTTCAATCATGCCCAATGTGTGCGAAAGAAACTTGGCCCTTTCTCGGTGGGTAGAATCGGATCCCACATCCTTGGCCCGGACCTGTTCCAGCCCCTTTTCCAAAATTGACCGAGCAGCGTCGACATTTCCTAGCGACAACTCGAGTTTACCATAGCCATGATACAACGACCCGGCATCGGAGCAATTAGCCCGAGCACCTCTCTCAAACACCGCTCTAGCCTCCATGATGTTGCCACTTTCATACTCGGCGTTTCCATAAGCATTGTACGCTGGACCATGCCTTGGATCTAATAGCAAAGCTTCTTCGAAAAATCCTCTCACACGATCAAAATCAATCTTGCCTGATTCAGGATGTCGAAGCTCCAAAAGTGCATATGCTACCAAGGTTGGGGCAGAAGGTTGTAGACTTAGACTTTCGCCGTATAGTCGCCGAGCTGCTGTGTAGTTACCAAGACGTTCTTCCACTTTGCCGGCTGCTTGAAATAGCTGAAGTGCAAAATTCAATTAGTCGATGCTCCTTTGAAAGAGGTCGTCACATAGTCATAATGGAAATCTTACCGCGTGGTCCTTCGGATACTTGTGCATACCTCGTTGCAGCACTTCACGAGCGCTACGAAATCGCTTTTCTCTCACTTCTGTTTGTGCTAGAGCATTGAAAACTCGTCCATCGCTTGGATCATGGGGCAGAGCATCACTCTGCTCAATTTGTTTACACACGTCTTCCAAGCGCTTTGCCGTTGCGTTGTGCGAGTGCGATCCGTCGGCGTTCCGTTGCTGCATTCGACCTTCAAAGCGTGCTAAGGCGACGTTAGCAAGGCTAGATCCAGGATTCACTTCCAAGGCTACATTCAGAAGTGTCTTTGCTCGTTCCGCATCCTGAAAGTATCGTTCTTCCAACCATGCAGAAGCCAAATAAACTTCAATCCGATCCTTCTCGTTTGTTAGCTTGTCTAAATGAAGGGAATAGAGATCGCGCGTTTCCGTTAGCTTCCCTTGATTAATCAACAGCTCTCCTAATGAGCAGACCAGCGCAGCAGTCGAGTGGGTTGTCAATGCCGAGGCGAATAGTTCTATGGCACGTGATATTTCTCCCATTTTCTTGTAATATAATCCGAATGCGTGACAGACATAGGGATTTTGCGGTTCCAGAGCCAACGCTTCTTGAAACAATTCCCGGGCCCGGTCTGAATGTCCTCTCGAGTCCTCATAAACAGCCCAAGCCTGCCACAAATGCACTGATTGGGGGCATCGTTCTGTGCCAGTGGAAAAGGCCATCTGTGCTTTGGTTTGTGACGAGTTGTTCGTTGAATCTATTCTTGCGGACGAACGGCCGACCTTTTCCCTCCTTGCCTCCAGCCGTGCCAGGGCAAGATGACTGTGAGCGTCTGTAGGTTCTTTGTCCAAAATTTGACAGTACAGTGCCGATGCATCGTTCCATAGTCCTTGGCGTTCCAATTTTTTGGCATCTTGGAACATGGACTTGATCGATTGATTGTGGGAGGATGAGCCTTTTTTTAACCGTCGACGGCGACCCGAGGGATTTTGCTCATCTTCGAGAGACGACGACGGCAAGGGTAGTGGAGATTGAGTAGAAACGAAGAGAGAGAAGGATTTGTGAAAACTAGATGAAGAATGAAACGGGACAGTGCTCCAGCCATTCACTCCATCGTCCACCACAAAAACAGCAAAGCAAAAGAGCACTATTGCTTTTCGCCTCTCGCGTACTGTTGTGAATCGAGTAGGAAAAAGGTTTTTCCGCGTCATCTGACAGTTGTGGTTACAATGTAGTTGTAGAGTGTTCGGTCGATGCTGGCGATTTGAATGAACTTTGTTGCAATGCAACCCCCCGAAGGTCGATATCTCCCCAGGGCAAAGATGTAAACGTCACGTTCCCGTAGCTTTTGTGTCGCTCGGCGTTGATTTCGCGTACGTCAACTGACGTTGTGAATGAGGCCGGAGAACGGCAGACCGTGTCTGAAAATGACTAGTTTGACTAATTTTTTCATTGACTTACCAGATAGGATCCCTCGTATCCGTGATTGTGCAATTGCGTGAAGGCTTCGCCACAAATTCGAAAGCGGCATATACCACGGTCCCGCGGTGGAAATTTAACGACAACACGTGCGATTGCGAATCTCCGGTTGGGCTTTAGAGTTTGCTAAGAGATATGCTTCTCGGCGAATTTAAAAACACCGAAAATCATCTTATCCCTTCGCGCCCATAAGTAAGTGTCCCCTGTGACGTTAGTCGAATCATGTTTCGTTCTGTCCTGGCCACCCTGGTGACTCACCAACGTTTTTGGCAACATTGCATGGAGATTCTCATTTTCTGAACGTATGCGTCCCACAATCCAGCATGATGATGAGCTATCTTGACCCGTTACCTGAAACGACAATGTGTTCAGAAATGATGCTTCTAACTGCGAGTAGGATCGTCGCTGAAAGTGACTTAGGACTGTGCACAGCTCCGAAGCACGAAGAAAGGACGAAACGTGTGTCATTTCGAGAAAGTGAGAACGGTATTGACTATCTCTCACAGACCGATGACAGTGACGTTTGGTACTCTAAAGAGGAAATAAGGGAAATGAAGAAATGGGTGGACATGGCAAGTATGGGTGTTACAGACGCATGCGGAGACGTTGACATCGTTGATAGAATTGCTGAATGCCGTCGAGCAATAATCGAAGGTCAACGGCAGTCACAAGATTTGGATCGACTATCCGAGTTCCATTCCGAAGAATCGGTCAAGGTGGCTCGATTGCATGCTATTATTCTTGCTCAGGATGTGTCCATGGAAGGAAATCCTGTAACGAAAGAGGCGTTGTGTGACTTGGTTTATCATGCCCTCCTTGAAGGCGAGAATGACGATTGTTCCTCTGACGAGACAGCACATTTTTGCGTTGATGAAAGTATCAGGGACGACAACGACTCCATGGGGACTATCGATGAGTGGCCATTGGAGACGTCGGAACGCATCGAAGA